>RJWJ010029148.1:0-20864 GCA_004363605.1 Indri indri
GAATCCCTACATACCATTGAGATCCAGCAGGATGAGAGGGCCACTCCCTCGGGGACTGGCACCCCTGCCCCGTCTCTCCCGGCCACGGGATCTTTCCGCCCCACCACCTGCCCGACGTCGCTCCTGGGGGTTAGAGGGATAAGGGTCAGAGCCAGCTTTCTATTTCACTCTTGCAAAGCCCCCACTGTACCAATAAGGAAACTGAGGCAAAGAGAAGCAAAAAGCCCTGCCTGAGGTGACAGGTTGTGCACACTGGCTTAGGTCTTGAACTTAGGGGTCTGGAGGAGGAAAAGGGAAAAGGGGGAGGAGTTGCTACTAATCGTTAACATCTGTCCCGCTGCTGCAGCATTTGAGTTTTCAGAGTGGGGGCTGGAGGTAGAGCCCAGGGTGGGGAGGGGCTTGCCTGAGGTTGCACAGATGCAGGGCCTTGGTTGGGGGGAGCTTGCTCACCTCCTCCTGGGGGTCCACCACTGGCACCCACTTGAAGATACGAAGGGAAGTGTCGCCCACAGTCACCCATCGCTTCTCCCTGTGGGAGGGTGAGGGGCTGGGTCAGAGAGGCCTGAGGGGAGAGTCCCTCAGGAGCTGGGCACATCTGGGGGTACCTGCAAAGGTGTGGGGTACACGAGGGTAGGGCAAGTTTCGCTAATGGGGCATAGTTAGATGGAGAAAGAGAGCCCTGCAGACCCCAGGGCATAGATGGGTGCTTCTAGAGAGAGGGCATGACTTGGGGCCGTGGCTCTGCAGACCCCCGGGGCATACATAAGGGGCACCGCCATGGACCTGGCTGCGGATCATAGGGATCACAGCAATGAAGAGCTGGGGCTACTTGCAGGAGTGTCAAAGCTTTAGGGGGCGGGGCATAAATGGAGGCTCCGGCTCCAGGAGGGCACAGCTGGGGACCACGCTCTGTAGACCCCAGGGAGTAGCCAGGGGAAGAAGGATAGAGCCCTGTTGACCCAGGGCACAGCTGGCGGGCCAGGGTACACCTAACACCTGGGGGCCACAGTTGGCGAGGAAAGGGCAGACGCATTTGGTCGTGGTGGTCCCGCCATGTCCCGTCCCTGGCCCCCGGGCAGCGCTCACCATCTCCGGACCTTCTCGATGGTCGCCATCACCTTCTTGATGTCATCCTTGGCCCGGCTCCGGGTCTCGGCCCGTACGGTCCGGCCGGCCATGCTGGCGGGGCTGGGGCCGGGGCCGAGCCCGCGGCGGGGCCGCCTCCCGTCCGGCGGGCTCAGGCTCGGCGCCAGGCCGGGTCGCCGCTCTCTCGGCTGCCGTCCCTCCGGGAGTTGGCCGCGCCCTCCCTCGCTCCCCAACGCCTCCGCGAGTCCCCGCCCCGTTTCCTGCCGCCGCGCCCCGCCCGGGCCAGTCCCCGGAGCAGCCTGGCGGCGCCGGCGGCCGAAGCCCAGGCCTGGAAGCCCGGCCGGCCCCGCCCCGGGCCCGCCCCCTCGGGGCGCCGGGACGCGCAGCGCCCCCTGCCCGCCGCCGAGAGGAGAGTTGGGGGCAGCGAGGCGACTGGACGCGCGCGGCGTGCGTTCAGACCACGTGTGCGCCGGGTGCGCGAGAGGGTCTGAGTCCTGGTGTGTGTCCGCTGCGGGTGGGCGTCCCTGGAACGTGGTGTGTGGAGCGTGCGCGTGTGTGTGTCTGCCCTCGCCAGGCTGTCTGATTCTACGCTGTCCAATCTATTCGTTCATCCATTCATTCAACAATCTGTTGACTGCATGCCAGAGAGAGAGTATGTGTGGATCTCCACCCACCAGAATGGCTAAAGTAAAGAAGACAGACCATCCCAAGTGTAGGCGAGGAAATAGAGCGACTGGACCTCTCCTATATTTCTGGCAGAGTATAAATTGGTAGAGACATTTTGGAAAACTGGCAGTTTTCTAGTGAAGCCAAACATACGCCAACCCTATGATCCTGCAATTCCACTCCTAGGTTGTCAACACCCAACAGAAATGCGTAGGTGTGAGCACCAAGAGACATGTACTGGAATGTTCATAGCACTATTCATAATAGCCCCAAGCTGGAAATAACCCATCAACAGAATGGAAAATAAATTATAGTGTATTCATTACCATGGACATAGACACAGCAAGGAGAATGACTGATGTCCTGCTACACCCAACAACACTGACAAGTATGAATAAATCTTGAGTGAAAGAAGCCAGATAAAACAGTATACACTATATGACTCCATTTATATGAAGTTCAAAATCAGACAAAACTCCTTTGCAGTGTGAGAAGTAAGGATAGTGGCCACCCTTAGGACTGGGAAGGGGTAAGAGGAGGCTTCTGGGAGCTGGCCATCCAGTTTTGTCATCTGCTGCTGGCTCCCTGGGCATATTTATTCTGAGAAAATTCATCAAGCAGTACACTTATGATGTATGCACTTTTCGGTATGTGTATTATACTCAATTAAAAGTTTCCTTAAAGAAAACGAATGTGTCTTAGTTGATTTTATTTGAGGCTGGTTTGTCAGCAGATATGACCATGTCTAAATTTGTGCTGCTGTATGTGTCTTTCAAGGTGTGTCTGTTGTGTCTGTGAGTTTTGTTGTGACTGTGTCCAGAGGTTGAGGGGATAAGGGGTTAGGAGTGTGGTTATGACAGTATTTCTGGAGCCAAACTGCTGAGGTACTATCCCAGCTCTGCCACACCCAGCTGTGTGGCCTTGGACAAGTCACTTCTCTCTACTTCCTCACCTGTAACCTGGGAGCATGTGCAAAGCTGTTAGAACAATGCCCAGCACATAGCAAAATATTCTCTGTTAATAAGTGTGTGTTGTGGCCACTACTAACAGTCTGGCTCAATTGCACTTGCTGTGCCCTCTGCCAGTTAATCTCTTTCTTCCTTTATTCCAGCAGTTGCCTGCTCATGGCAACATCCTCACAGACAGATGGGCCCCCTTCCCAGTCCTTCACTCCCAAACCCCCCATTACCTGCTGTTGTCTATGGCTCCCCCTCAGATTGTGAGCTCCTCAGGGGTCAGAAACCAAGTATGGATCATCTTTGACTCAGCGTCCAGGACAGAGTAGGTGCTTGGGAACCACTTTGTGGGCATAAGTGTGTACAGTCCTTTCAGAGTCTACACCAGGCTAATGGGGTTGATGTATGGGTGTGACCTCCTGTACAGGTCTCTGAAGTTTGCTTCCGTGTCAGAATGATTGTCTGTAAACATTAACTCTTCAGTGGATGTGTGTGAGCGTGCATGTGTGCGTGCGTGTATCAGTGGAGTTCTCTCACTGAGCCTGGTGAGGTGAGGTGAAGTGGTTTGTCTGACTCCCTCTCGGAAGGTGTAACAGTGAGAGTGGCAGACAAGTGTGCCCCACGCCTGAGGGCCCCCACCGCAGCCTCTCTTGCACCCTGCCCCCCAGTCAAGTGGGAGGAAGGGTCTGTGCATTCTTGTCCCGCCACTCTTGCAGTTTCCCTTTCCTGTCTCCCCAGCTTTCCCCTCAAAGCAGTCCCAGCGCCTGAGCCTCCTCCTGAGGCAGGACACTGGGCTGCCTCTCAGGCCCCGACACCCCCAGCCCCGAGGTCCTGTCCACTGTGCGAACAACCTGACTCCCCCTCGGGCCCCTTCCCCTACTAGGCCCCACAGGCGGGACCTGAGCTCAGGGCCAAGGAATCTTGCCTGGAAGGGGGGGTGTGTGAAATGTTGGGGGTCTGGGCTCTGATTGGCTGCGCCCGGGCCCCGCCCCTACCCTTTCCCTCCTCTCCCCCCTCGAAAGGGGGGCGTGGAGGGAACCGGGATCAGCCAGGGGCCAGCATGAGCCGGAGGGAGGGAAGTCTGGGTAAGGGGCTGGAGCACCGTACGCTGCTGGGTCCCTGAGGGGAGCAGGAATCAGAAGGGTTGGAAGCTGGGGTCTAGGTTCCGTCACCCCCGGGTCCGGGAGGGGAGCGGCCTGGGCGGGGAAGAGCAGGGCTCTGGTGTCAGGTAACTAGAGAGTTGTGAGAAGCGGCAGGCTCAAGGGTTTAGAGGAGGCCTGGGGCTGAGGCTTCAGGGACTTGGGCTCAGGGGTTAGAAAACCTGTTCGAGTACACCCTGAGGGAGGACTGGGATCCGGGCTGGGGCAGGACGCCAGGGTTCACTCTGAGTATTGGGAAAGAATCAGAGCTGGGGGGCCAGGAGGAGAGGTAGAGTTAGAAGGAAGTCTTTTGATGCACAGGAGCTAGCGAATGATAACAGGAGATGAAAGTCAGGGCTGCTGGAGATCCGGACTGGCGGTGGGAAACTCAGGCGAGGGGCGGGGCGGGAGTTGCCGGGCCAGGACTACATTCCCCAGCATGCACTGGGTGTGCGCTGTGCTTGTCGGGAAGTGTAGTCCTTCCCGGGGTGCCACACTCTGGTTTGTGCCAGTGGAGGCCGAATGTTATTTCGTTGATGCTGCCCAGCCCAGCGCCTTGCATAGAAGGGCCATCAGGGAGGGAATGGCACTTCAGTCTCTCTATCTGCAAAATGGGCCTTAAAGGCACATTCTGATTTGAAGTTCTGTGCTTCAGCTATGTTGAGTTCCACCAACAGTCACTGAGATACTGAGATAGGTGAGCCCTATCCTCAAAGGGCTCCCAGGCTAAGGCAGATACACATGGAAAAGAGCCATTGAAAGAGCTACCTTGGAGGTATGAACAACTGGCCTCAAATCTAAGTTCATTTAGGGAGGGGCGATTCTAGAGGCTGCACTGAGAAGGCAGTATTGTCATGCGCTGCATAACAACGTTTCAGCCAACCAACAGCCTGCATATACAACGGTGGTCCCATAGATTATCATTATCATTATTATTAGAGACAGGGTTTTGCTATGCTGCCCACGCTAGTCTTGAACTCCTGCCTCGAGCGACCCTCCCACTTCAGCCTCCCAAGTAGCCGGGATTACAGGTGTGAGCCACCATTCCCAGCATATAAGATTATAATATGTATTTATACTGTACCTTTTTATGTTTAGATATGTTTAGACACACAATACTCACCATTGTGTTCCAATTGCCTACAGTATTCAGTACAGTAATATGCTTTACAAGTTTTTAGCCTAGGAGCAATAGGCTACACCATATAGCCTGGGCACGTAGTTGTGTAAGTACACTCTATGATGTGTGCACAACGATGAAATTGCCTAATGATGCATTCCTCAGAACATATCCCCGTTGTTAAGCAGTGCATGACTGTATTTGAATTTGGCTTTAATAGGATTTCAGTGGTGGTTTGTGGACAGGGAACATACTTCAGGTAAAGCAACCGCTTGACAAAGGTCTGGTGCCTCATTTCCCTCAGTTGGAATGGGACAGACCCTGCCTGGCTTGAAAGCTGGAGAATTCAGAGCAGAGTTTCTGGGTTTAGGAAGGAAGAGGCAGCCTGGGGGAGGTGGTCAAGGAGCAGGGGTGGGGGCTGCTCTCATTCCTCCCCACTCTTCCACCAGAAGACCCCCAGGCTGACTCCTCAGTCTCTCTCCTTCCCCACTTGGAGGCCAAGATCCGTCAGACACACAGCCTTGCCCACCTCCTCACCAAATATGCTGAGCAGCTGCTCCAGGAATATGTGAGTGGGAGTGGAGGTGGGGGTGCCGGGGCCCGGGATGGGGAAGCACAGATCTCACAAAGGTCCTCAGCTACCCATTTTCTCAACCTCGTTTCCTAGCTGTGGAAACCAGGGCTCCTGATGATGAGAGGGACAGTAACTTGCCCCTGGCCACACAGCAAATTGGATGAGGACCCTATTTGTGATCCAAATGCCACTCTGTCCTCCTCAGCTTGGAGGCACCCTCCTTGGTGCTTTAAGTCAGAGGCAGCCTGGGGGAGGGAAGAGAACTGATCTGGGAGTCAGGAAACCTAGTTTCTAGGCTCTGTGTGATCTTGTCATTCCACTTCCTTGGGCCTTGGTCTCCCCAGCTATAAAAGGAGGCTGCCAAATAAGATGAACTATGAACTCTTCTACCTGGAATATTCAGAGAGGCCAAGAAGAAGTTTCCATCTGGGGCAAAAATTCTATCCCAAAAGGTGACTTTTACAGAAGAGGAAGATCTGCTGACATCTTTGGTTGGGCAGAAGGGCCTGCCCAAGGAAAGAAAATATTTTCCCAAATTACCCTGGTGTAGTAGAGGGAGGGGATAGCTTTATAGCTTTGAATCAGACAGATTGTAAGCCTGCCAATTTGTGAACTGTGACCTTGGGCAGTAATGATAACATTAGAAATAACAATATAACAATTATAAAGTGGATAGTGGGATAATAGAACTAGCTTTGTAGTCCTACCAACTTTGATTCAAATTCCAGCTCTCCCACTTCCTGTATTGGTGACCTAGGGCAAGTCGGCCTTGCCCTAGGTCCTCTTCAGCCCTATATCTCTTCAGCCCTACTCTTCTTATTTACAAAGCCATTATCAGCATTATCATTATACCCACCATGAGAAAGATTATAGTGTGTTCAAAGCAGCAAACAATGCCTATATCAGAGGCAAGATGTTAGCAAAGGATAAATGTTATTGTTATAGCATTTTACAAATTACAGATCGCCTTTATCTTTATCTTTCATTTGTTCATTCATACTACAGTGATTCATTGATGAGTCCCTGCTCAGTGCAGGGTACAGAAGTTGGGGAAGAGAGTAGGAGAGTGAAATCAACTAGGTCCCTGCACTATCTTTTTTTTTTTTTTTTTTTTTTTGAGACAGAGTCTCACTCTGTTGCCTGGGCTAGAGTGCTGTGGTGTCAGGCTAGCTCACAGCAACCTCAAACTCCTGGGCTCAAGCGATCCTCCTGCCTCAGCCTCCTGAGAAACTGGGACTATAGGCCTGCGCCACCACACCCGGCTAATTTTTTCTGGTTTTAGTTGCCCAGCTAATTTCTTTCATTATTTAGTAGAGACTGGGTCTTGCTCTTGCTGAAGCTGGTCTCAAAGTCCTGACCTCAAGCAATCCTCCTGCCTCAGCCTCCCAGAGTACTAGGATTACAGGCATGAGCCGCTGCACCCAGCCCTTGCACTCTCTTATATGATTCTCAGGAGACCTCTGATAGGAAGACAGGACAGGAAGCTACCTCCCCCCACTTTACAGATGAAAAGACAGGCTCAGAGAGGAAAAACGGTTTTGCCCAAAACTGCACAGTTAGTAAGACGTGGAGCAGGATTTGAACCCGGGTCTGTAAAATAACATTAATAAAAGAGCTAACATTTATGGAGGCCTTCCTAGGGGCCAGGCCTGCCTTGAGCACTTGAAATGCTAATAACTGCTTTTTGAAGTTGATCCTGTTATTAGCTCCAATTTAGAGAGGAGGAAATAAAGGCACCGGTGTGAAGCCCAAGTTATTTTGTTTTATCTCAGAACGGCGCTGTCCAGAGGAATTATCATTTGCAAAATGAGGAAACTGAGGCCCCTGGAGAGGGGTGGAGGGTTCGGTTAAGAGTGGAAGGTCACCCGCCCCCGCCATAGTACCACCCCACAACGCGCCCCCTCCTCGGGGAGCCCCACTGACCGCCGGCCGTGTCTCCGCAGGTGCAGCACCAGGGAGACCCCTTCGGGCTGCCCGGCTTCTCGCCACCGCGGCTGCCGGTGGCCGGCCTGAGCGCCCCGGCACCGAGCCAAGCGGGGCTGCCGCTGCCCGAGCGACTGCGGCTGGACGCGGCCGCGCTAGCCGCGCTGCCTCCGATGCTCGACGCCGTGCGCCGCCGCCAGGCGGAGCTGAACCCCCACGCGCCGCGCCTGCTGCGGCACCTGGAGGACGCGGCGCGCCAGGCCCGGGCCCTGGGCGCCGCCGTGGAGACCGTGCTGGCCGCGCTGGGCGCCGCCGCCCGCGGGCCCCGGCCTGAGCCCCCAGCCGCCGCCGCCGCCGCGGGGGTCTTCCCGGCCAAGGTGCTGGGGCTCCGCGTGTGCGGCCTCTACCGCGACTGGGTGAGCCGCACCGAGGGCGACCTGAGCCAGCTGGTGCCCGGGGGCCCGGCCTGAGCAAGGGACGCGGGGCGCAGCTCCCGCTGTCGCCGCCTCTCCGCCTGTCTGTCTGGACTCCTCTCTCATCTCCGTCGGTGTTGCCTGCTCTCGGGCTGTCGCCGTTGCTCTGTCCCCCACCTCTTTGCTTTGCGTGCCCTCTTTCGTCCTCTCTCGACCTCCTCGTCTCCGTAGTAATTTCCAGGCGTCTACCATCCTCTTACTTTCCCTCTCTTTACCTCCATCCTTGGGCCTGCCTCGGTCTGTTTTTGTCTCCCCCTTTCCCCAGCTCCGGGAGGCCTCTCTGTCTCTCTCCTTCCCCGTCTCTTGTCTCCCGTCGGCCCCACGTGAGCGTGTGTACATCTCAGCCTCATCTCAAGGTGATACCTTGCCTCCCTGTCTCCGTCTGTCTCTCTCCGTCCTTTCCCGGCCAGGGACGCGCCTTCCTGTCCTGTGGTGGGAAGGCCTCCACATTTCAGCCACCTACCCCAGGGTCATTCCATCTGGTGTCCTCACTCTCCCCAACACGTCCCTTTGGGCCCTGCCCCCTCTAGCCTTGGTGTCCTTCCTTCACCCCCTCTCCGCGGGCCCTGCACCCCATCCAAGCCAGGTCTGTGGAGAGAGAAAAAAAACACCACCTTAAAAGAGTTTTATTTCTGAAAATAAATTAATTTTTAGTAAATAAAATGTTGAAAAATAAAAAGAAAACTGAAGTTACCTGTATATATATATACAGTTGTTGAAAATGGGGAGACAGCTTTGAGGAGAATAGGATCCTTGGGGTGAAGCCCGGTTCCCCAGACATACCCAAAAGGCACATTATAAATAGGAGATTCATGAGAGCCCCAGGCCAGGGACGCCATCTACCAGCCTGCCAGAACAGGACGTGGATGTGTCCGGGCAGAAAACAGATGTGACTGAGTCCTTAGTTCTTCAAGAATTGGACATCTCTGATCAGGGAGTGAAGCCCCTTCAGACAGGAAGTAGAACAGTAGCCACAGGCAGAGAAGTAGACTAGGGGAGGAAATAAATTTCAGCAAGATGGGAGGCCTGTCTGCTCAGAAAGGCCATATCTTCATACAGGAAGTGAGGTAGATGGAGACAGAAAGGCGACCCTGGACCTCGCCAAAATCACAGGAAGGGGAAGGACTCAGGGAGCACCCAGCAAAGAGGCCAACTGTCCTCTAGTGGGAAGTGAAGCCTCTTCAGAGAGGCGTTTCTTTCCAAACAGGAAGCAGGACCATTGGATTGGTAATCCATGAAGTAGTCTCCATGGAGACCCACCCAAATCTGGAAGGGAGGCCATGGGACCTGGGCAGGAAGGGCCAGGCAATAAGGAATTGAGGTTTGGCTTCCAGGAAATATTTCCCAAGACATGGCACATAAACCCTGTCTGCTAGACGAGATGTATCTCCTTCTCTAGCCCAGAAGTAAGGCAGAAAAGAATCCATTGTGAAAGAGGAAGTGGCGTAGCCTCTGACAGGAAGTCCTAACCTTCTATGCTGGATATTTGGCCTTGAGCAGACCCAAGTCCCTCACAGCTCGGTCTGTCCAGTGGCCATATTCCCGGGTCACTACGTAGCCTCGACATTTCCTCTCGAAGGCTGATGCCCCAAAAGGGACAAGCCCAAGAGTGTCCTCTTCTGGGGGGATAGGCAGCCCCAGGGCAGTCATGATGGCAGCCATGTTGCCTAGCAGGCCTTGGGCCCTGAGTCTTGCAGCCCCAAGCTGGGCCAGCAGGATGGGACTGCCAGGATTCAGGTCACTCTGGTCGTCCCCCACGAGCTGCAGGTGCTGGGTCAAGGCCAGGAAGGCCCCCTGGGCACGGCTCAGCCGCTCCCCATCATCCAGGGCGTGCCAGATCTTGAAGGAAACGGCGGCAGGAGGTAGGCTGCTCAGCTGGAGCTCAGGGGCCGAGAAGCCAGGGTCGCTAAAGGGGCTGCCCTGGTACTGGAGCTGCAGGAGGAACAGAGACAGACAGGAGTAAGGGGACCAAAGGGGTGCCTGGGGCTTTGACTGCACATCTGCCCTCTGAGACTGGCATCTTCCTAGGAGGAGTTACCACTCGCCACCCCTCAGGGAGTTGGTGGGCTGTCCTAACACAGAGCAAGGGCCTGTTAGGCTCCAGTTTGTCATCCTCCGTGTACCAGCTGTGCAACACTGAATCACGAGCTTCAGCAATTCCCATGTGGCAGTATTGTGAAGATGATAAGAAATCATACGTATGAAGCACTTAGCACAGCATCTGACATGCAATAAGAGTGTGATAAGCCATCATTAATTAATAATATATTAATATCAATGAACACTGTGATTATATTAGTTATTGTATTTTTAATCCATGTATATTATTGACAATGTAGTTATAGCCTGATATCTTTTTATTTACAGCAGTTAGTTGTTTATGTTTGTTAATTTTATTACAGTCATTAATAAATAATTGTTAATATTGTTAAATTTAATTGAGAGCCTTCCCCATCAAAGTTCTTACCTCCACTAGCCAAGACCCACAGAGTCTTATATGCACACTGATAGATCTCCTAATTGATCGCCTAGTCCTACTTCCCCATTTTACAGGTGGAGAAACTGAGGCTCAGGGTGCCCAAGGCCATCCAGGGAATAGTGGCAGCTATGGAACTAGAAATCAGATTGAGTGACTTCACATGGGCCTGGAATATAGTGCAGTGGAAGAGTTGAACACTCTAAGACCTCCAGAGCCAGGCAGATCATGTAACTTGGGAAGAGGGCAGGAATAAAGGTGGGGTGGGAGGTGAGTTTTGGCCGACAGGATCCCTGTGCCTGTTATAGACAGGCATTCATATTCACAATTTGAACAAGCACTGCATGGACCAAACAAAAACCATCTGTGGGTCAGACCCAGCCAGCAGGCTATCAGTTTTAACTTCTAGACAGTGGGGCAGGGGTGGGGTTGGTGGCATGGAGTTCTGCAGACCTAGTTTCAGGTCCTGGCACTGCCAGTTATTAGCTCTGTGACCTCTGGCAAATTATTCACTCCCTCTAAGACTCAGTTTCCTCATCTGTAAAATGGATTATAATTCCACTTCTCAGAACTGTTTGAACTTATATTAATGGAAATAGAGTGCCTAGCTTGGCATAGTGCCCAAGTAACCACACAGCATGAGGTGGCTGTGGAAATAACCCTGACTATGGAAAGCCCTTCCCTCTAGGTGCTTCCTTTGAACCCTGTAACAGTCCTGAGAAGTCAGCAAAGGTAGGATCACCATCTCATTTTGAAGATGAGGAAGCTGAGACCAAAGGAGGAGGAATGACTTGCCCAAGGTCACCCAGCTATCAGTGACAGCATTTCCTTGTTTTTTTGTTGTTGTTGTTGTTGTTGTTGTTGAGACAGAGTCTCACTCGGTGTCCCTGGGTAGAGTGCAGTGACTTCATTATAGTTCACCACAAGCTCCAACTCCCTGGCTGTAAGTGATCCTTCTGCCTCAGCCTCCCGGGTAGCTGGGACTACAGGTGTGCGCCACAATGCCCGGCTGGGTTTTGTTGTTTTGTGTACCTTTTTTTGGTCTGTTTCTTTTTTTCTCTTTCTTTTGTAGAGATGGGGTCTCACTGTTGCTCAGGCTGGTGTCGAACCCCTGAGCTCCAGTTATCCTCCCACCTTGGCCTCCCAAAGAGCTAGGATTACAGGTGTGAGCCACCATGCCCGGCCAGTGACAGCATTTGAGTGAGTGTGTCTCTAGTGAACAGAGCCCCTGTACCCTCGGGCCCACGGAGGTGTCTTCTGGGCTTGCTCTATTTCCCCTACCCAGGGCTGGGCCAGGAGGGCAGTGCCCCCACCTTGTCCCCTGCTTATGCCCAGTGTCACTCACATAAGTCTGCAGCAGCGTTGATGTGTTCTTCTGCATGTAGAGGGCCAGGCTATAGGCTTGACTGATGGGCCCAGCTGGGGAGATGGGGGCTGCCGGACTGAGGAGTGGCAACAGCAGCGTCAGCAGGCAAAGGGGGCCTGGCAGAGGAAATGAAGTCAAGTCCCTGACCCTACCTGCCCATTCATTCATTCATCTTAACAACTCCTGAGAAGCGTACAGCCCTTTCAGCCTACAGCTACCTTGTATATATGCAAGTCAGGGCACGGTCATCCTGTAAGTGGATTATTTCCAGCCCAGAACACTCCCCTAAACTCCAGACCCACTTATTCAACTTCCTACTTGACATTTTCACTTGGATATTAGCAAGCATCTCAAACTCAAAATATCAATGCACAACTCTGGTTGTCCCCGCCCCGCATCTTCCCACCTCAGGTGAGAGCACTTCCACTCTTCCAGTTGTTTAGGCCAAGCCATGGGGTCCTCTCGGATGCCTCGCCGTGTCCCCCAGAACATTGTTGGCTCTATCCTTCAAAGGCAGCCAGTGCACATGTTTCTTGATTTGAGTGTTTCCTGATTAATCCAAGTGCTCCTTACAAGTATATGTTGACTTTGTGAAAATCCATTGAGCTGAATACACTTAGGACTCGTGTGTTTTTCTGTACATTTGTTACTTTTAATAAAAAGTTTTAAAAGATGAAAAGATGAACCTGGGATCTAACCACTTCTCCCTCTCCTCGCATTGCTACCCCCTAACCCCAAGCCACCATTGCCTCGCCTGGATGGCAGCCCTTCCCTGGTCTCTCTGCTTCCGCCTCCGCCAAGTCCCCCCAGTCCAGCCACATCCCTCCTCTGCTCGAGCACTCACATGGCTCCTTTCTCACTCAGTAAAATCCAAAGTCTTCAGTGTGGCCTGCAAAGGCCTGGTCCCTGGGCACTGCTGAGATTTTCACTATCTGAAGGTCCCTCATGTATTTATTTGTTCACTTGCTTGCTGCTGTCTCTCCCACCAGGGTGTCGGCTCCAGGAAAGAGGAAACCTCACCTGGCTCCTTCGCTGCTGGTTCTCCATAATAACTTCTTGTTGAATGAATGCTGCCATGAACATCCTTGTCCCAGCCTCTTTGGGCACTTTTGAAAGTGGGAGTATCTGGACTGGAGGGCATGCTTATTTTAAGTTTGGATGGATGCTGCCAACTTGTCCTCTCAAAGGCCTGGCCCAGTTTGTGTTCCCACCAACAGCGTGAGGCTCAGAGAAGAGGGGAGCTACCTAAGGTCTCCATCTAGGTAGTGATGGAGGTGAGAGGCAAACCCAGGAGTTCCCAAAAGTTCACAACCAACTGAGAGAAGGCTGAAAGGGAAGGCCCTTTCGTTCATTCATTCGACAAACTTGGATCACTGCACCACTCTTATCACGCTAGCTTTACAGTTTACTTATTCGGTACATGTATTGTATGTCTGCAGGATGAAACCCCCATGAGGCCACAGATTTCGTCTGTTTGTTTGCTGCCATATCCCCAAATGCTTCAAATGGTACCTAGCACGTAATAGGCACTCAATAAATATTTGTCAGATGAATGATGAATGAAGCCTTCTATGTGGAAGGATTTGGAGGTTTCCAGCAGATGCAAAGACAGCTGGGCACCTGAGTCAGAGGGGCCAGAGAGGCCGGGCATTGCCCCCTCCCATCCTGGTCTCTGGCCCCTGCCCCTCACTCACCCAGTGGACAGCTCATGCTCTCTCCTTGGCTTCTTCCTCTCTGCCGTCTTTGGGTCTTTCCAGGGCACCTATCCTCCCTTCTCTCAGGTGGCTTTATACCTGGGGCTGAGCCCTGGGGCCGCCCAAAAGGGAGGGAGTAACGCCCTAGGTTGGAGGGGCGGGCAGTGGGCAGGGTCCTGGCAAAGAATGAGAGACAGACCCAGCCATGGGACAGGACAGGGCGAGGTTTGGGTGGAGCCCAAAAGAGGGCATATATTCCAGACAGAGAGGCCTGGGACTCAGGGTGCAAAACCCTAGAGGTAGGGAACAAGTAGGGAAGGGGACTCTGAGGTGACACCCTAGACCCCTACAGCTCCCAAATTCGGCCTTAAACCCTGGCGGCTGGGAAGGAGGGGCAAGGGCAGGGAGGGGATTATGGGGGACAAAGGGGCCGCCCTGCTCCCTGCTGCTCTGCACGTCCTGGGATCCAGTTTCCCCTGAGGAGGCGGCCTCCCGCTCCGCCCCACAGGGACCCAGGCATTCGGCCCTGGCTCCTAAGGAGTTTGGAAAAGGGACAGGAGGGGCGGTGTGTGAGCAGCAGCATCTACACCCAGGTGCACCCTTAGACACAGGAGCATGCACACGTCTACACATGTGTTGGCACGTGGGCACATGCCAGGCATGAGCACACACTTTCCTATGTTCATTCATTCAAGTACGTGTGGCCCCTTACTGTGTGCCAGTCCCTGCTCTAGGTGCTAGGGACAGAGCATGGGATAAGACAGACAAAATCCCTGTCCTCATGGAGCTGACACTTTAGCAGACATGTCTACCTATGTGCTGGATCATGCCAGGCCTACACATGCTACACACCCGGAGTCCCAGACGGATGAGCACGCATGTACACAGATGCACACAGGTGAACACATACTGCACACCTGGGGGCCCAGGCAGAGGCACCTGCGCAAGCAGACACAGAGGGTACACCGCCTGGTGCCCGCACACATGCGCACGCACGCATGCAGCTGGAGTCCTGGGATCTAGCCACATCCCAGCCTCTGACATACTGGGAGAGCTTGTCCCTCTGCCCAGGCACGACACACACGGACACGCACAGACACACACACCTGAGGAACCCCACCTCCACCCCGGGAGGAGATAGCTGCTGGGCTCTGGTCCCTCTCCAGGCCTTCCCGACCTCTCCGTAATGGAGCGCGTGTTCAGTTCTCACCCCTGCCCACCCTCCGAGTCAGAGTGGTCAGTCAGACCCCCACCCTAATTCCATCTAGGGGGGCTGGAATTCTTCCCACCCCACCTGCCCTGGCTAGAAGGTGACACGGAGGCACATGGGATCACTCATCGCTCAGTAGGTATTAATGGAGCACCTACTGTGTGCCGGCACCAGGGTGAATAATAAGGCCCCATGGGCACAGAGACCAACAATAAATTTGTGAACCAATAAAAACCCAGATTTCCTAGAGTGACAAGGTGCTGAGAAGAAGCCAAAACAGGTTGATGGGACTCTTGGGGTTGGTAGGACTTAGATAAGGCGCCCAAGGCCCAGAAAGGGGCAGCTACTTACCTGGAGTCACACAGCAGAGCCAGGGCAGATCCGGACCCCAGCTTGGGGCTGGAAGTAGGGTGCCCCAGATCTGAACTGCAAGCTGAAGGAGGGAGGAGGCTGAGGAGAAGGATGGTTTCTGAGGTAGGGGGTCCTCAGCCGGATCTCCAAGGCTGGGGGCTGCCGGGGCTGGCGGGCAGGGCCTGTGCCGGGCAGGCGGTGATGTCAGGGGATTAGAGTAGGCCCATTGAGCAGGTGCACTGAGGCGTGGGCCGGCCGTTGTAGAAGGGCAGGGAGAAGAGGAGGGGCAGGAGGGGCCGAGGGGGGCAGATACTCGATCTGGTGCTATTCACGGTGGACGGTGTACACGGGGCCAAACCTCACCTGAGAGGGCGGGCTAACCCCACCTGACCCCACCACCGCCGGCCTCTCTCGGGGGCTTCTCTTTCTCTCTCTTGATCCCCAAGTGCCCTTCAGAGTTGGAGGAATTAGCCCCCATCCCAGGCCCAGCTCCCTTGGTCCAAGGCTCTGTCTTGGTGGAAGTCATCAGTCTGGCACCCCCTTCCCAGCCTGCCCAACCTGCAGGCTCACCTCTCCATCTCTCTTTTGGGCTCACCTGAAATAAATACCTTGGGAATCCCAGAAATTTAGGAGTCAGCAGGCTGGGGTTCAAGTCCTGCCTTTGTTCATCATGAGCTTGGGCAAGTTCCTTAACCTCTCTGAGCCCAGGGTGTTTCTCCATCTGGAAACTGGGATAATAATTCCCACCTCACAGACTCTCGCTGGCTCCACCCTTCAAGCGTACCTTGACCCCTGCTAGGAGGCCCCTCCCAAGCCTGGCAAAGGTTGCCCCAAGAATACATACTGCCCCCAACCAATGGCAAAAGGCTCAATGTCCCACAACACTGTGTTTGGAGCCCAGTCGCTGTCCCAGCCATATGTGTGCCCCCAAGAGATCGGCTGCCTGTCCAGCCCTAGGACACTCAAGCATGACCCAACGTCATCCAGAAAACCACAGGATGAGGCCCATTCAGAACAAATACAAATGAAACTCCAAGCCAGGTCCTCACCCCGACACCATCGTTAATCCCAACCCTGACTGTGAATCTTCACCCCTTCCCAAGGTGGGAGCATGCTTGGCAAGTTTCAGAAACAAGTAAGGCCAGGAAAGGGAGCAAAGAGATTGGTGTTTGGTGAGATAGACAGGACGGAGAAGAGCAAGGGTGGCTTTGTCCCCTCCTACCACGACCCGTCCCTTTCCTTGACTCCCCAGTGCCCTCAGGACAAAGGCCCAACTCCTCTGCCTGGCCGTCAAGGCTTCAACCCCTTTGACCCCCAGCCCCCTGCACAGTCTTGGGCCTCACCTGCTGCTTTTCCACGCCTTCTGCTCCAGCCGCACAATCCACCAAACAGTTCCTGCTAAACACTAGGCCTTTGCTCACGTAATTCCCCTGCGTGGAAAGCTCTCCTGCTCCTCCTTCGCCTGACACAATCCTTCTCATTTGGTTTTACTTCCTCTGGGAAACTTTCCCTGTCTCCTCTGGCCCCAGCTGCGTTGGTGGCTCCTCTGGGCTCCCACATCTCCCTGTGGTCCCCCTAACCATTTACGGATCACCCTGCATTGTAATTCTGTCTCCTAGTCACTCCCCGCTCCACCAGACAGGAAGGCAGGGTCTTGTCATCCCCACATCCCCAGCACTGGGCCATGCACACACGAGAGACCTCAGTGAGTGCTGGTGCCAGGAAGACGGGAGCATGATGGTTCCAACTGGCAACTCTGCAAGGCCATGCCACGGAGTCTGGTCTGCTGGGAAGAGTGCCTGGTCTCAGGAAACGCACACATCAATGCCTCATCTTGACGGGGGTGACGTGCCAAAGGGGCACCCGGGGCAGGAAGCATGGAAGAGATGCCCCAACGCAGGGCTGATCAGGGGGAGGAGCACAGCCTACCCATTCATTAATTCCAGGAACCTTTGCAGTGCTGTTCCAGAGACAGGGAGCTGATGGTGACCAAGACCAAGAGGTCCCTGTCCTCTTGGAGCACACAGCTTTGCAGCTTCTTCTTCTTCACCGTCATCATCACTGACATTTCTAGCATGCTTACTAGGGACCTGGAATTGCTCCAAGCTCTTTCTGTACACCGGCTGATGTTCTCTTTACAAAACCTCTTGGAGTAGACGTACTGTTTGCCCACTTTACAGATGAGGAAATTGAGGCACAGCAAAGTTAAGTGATTAGTTCATGGTCACACAGCTAGTAGGAGCAGTGCTAGGATTTGAACCCAGGCTCCAGAGCTCTGGAGGCTTATGCTTTCTAATCTTTGAAACTTTTCCACAGCTTTTGTCTTCCTGGGTTCCTTTCAGCGTTATCTGGCAAGGAGCTGTCACCCCCAATTCTCAGATGAGATGGAGGGGAAGAAAAAGAATCATAATTTTTGCCTCTGTTATGCTACCAGCCACTTTATACATAGACACGACCTCATTTAATCCTTGTAACAACCCTGAGAAGCAGGTTTTGATGTTATTATCCCCACTTTTACAGATGACATTCAGAGAGATTTGGTGACTTGCCAAGATCATCTGAAGGAGACGTGGAGCACTTGGACTCAGGACCGGCTCCAATGTCCAAGCTGTTCCCTGCCCGTCCAAGATGCAGGTCCTTTGCTATCCCAATATCTTCACAACCATCTGTCCCCATTTTGGGGACACATGGGTGGACACCATGATAACAAAGTGGGGGACAGATCTGGCAGTGGTTAGCACACACCGTACTCCAGGCCCACCCGGCCCTTGGTAACCTTTGAGATCCGGCCATGCTTTGCCTCTGCTCTGTGAGCAGCCTGGGCTTGATGAGGAAGAGCAGTAGCAAGCCCTATACCAGGAGCACAGAGCCTGACGGGAGGTTGGTTTTAAAATTCGAAGACAGTAGAGTTAGACCCAGCAATTACACACTGAACAGCCACCGTGTGACCTGAATTTCCCAAAGAAGTGCCACATAAACAGCCGAATCAGATGAGCAGACCCCGCCAGATAACACAAGCTATCCTCCACCCACGTACTCACCATCAAATTGGTACTAACTGACCAACACTTACATGCACATATAGGAGCAACATTCATCGTGGGTCGGGCAGGTGGGAGGGGGCGGCGGGGATGGGTATATTCACACCTAATGGGTGAGGTGCGCATTGTCTGGGGGATGGACATGCTTAAAGCTCTGACTCAGGTGGAGCAAAGGCAATATATGTAACCTAAACATTTGTATCCCTGTAATATGCTGAGATATAAATAAATAGATAAAAATTTGTAAAAAGCTACTCTCAAACTAGCAAACAAAACACTGTGTGATAAATGTGCAGAACTAGACAAGTAGGTCAACGGAACAGAATAGAAAGACCAGGAAAGACCCATGGATACGTAGGAATTTAGGATGTGATAAACGTAACTTTTAAAATGAGGGAGGATATGAACACACTGTTTTTATAAACAGGTGTTGGGGCTGGGTGCGGTGGCTCGTGCCTATAATCCCAACACTTTGGGGGGCCAAGGTGGGAGGATCTCTTGAGGTCAGGGGTTCAAGACCAGACTGGGAAACATAACGAGACCTCATATCTACAAATAATAATAATAATTAGCTGGACATGGTGGCACACGCCTGTAATCCCAACTACTCAGGAGACTGAGGCAGGAGGGTTGCTTGAGCACAGGAGTTCGAGGCAGCAGTGAGCTATGTTCCTGCCACTGCACTGCAGCCTGGGTGACAGAGTAAGACCCTGTCACACACAGAAAAAAGGCATTGGGACAGCTGTAACATTACATGGAAAAGTTTAGTTAGATCTTATAAATGATCCTATAATAAGTGTAGCTGTGGTCCCACCAGATTGCTTTACTGGTGGAGCACTACCCCCAGCTGGTCTCAGGAGACCCACTTTACAGCAAAGCAAGTGCAGTGGTGGAGACACTGCCATTTGCTACACCATCCAAAAGCTACTAGCTTTTTAGGGTGATGGAACAGCCTCTGGAAGGCTGTTTCGCAATGCCATCATGGATAGGATGCAGCACCCTCCTTCAGGATGAGATGTACACCCTACATTCAGGGTTATTATTTTTTTTTTTTTGAGACAGAGTCTCTCTCTGTTGCCCGGGCTAGAGTGCCGTGGCGTCAGCCTAGCTCACAGCAACCTTAAACTCCTAGGCTCAAGCAATCCTTCTGCCTCAGCCTCCCAAACAGCTGGGACTACAGGCATGCGCCACCATGCCCAGCTAATTTTTTCTGTATGTTTTTAGTTGTCCAGCTAATTTCTTTCTATTTTTTTCTGTAGAGATGGGGTCTCACTCTTGCTCAGGCTGGTCTCGAACTCCTGAGCTCAAACAATCCGCCTGCCTCGGCCTCCCAGAGTGCTAGGATTACAGGTGTGAGCCACCGCACCCGGCCACTCAGAGCTATTTTACAGTGCGGTGCTCCAGGACATGAGGACAGGGGGCTAGGAACCAAGGAGGGGGAAGCAGGAGTGGCTCTGTTCACTGTCACCCACTCGGGGAATTTGTGCTTCCAGGCCCTCCAACTTTAGACCCGTAGGTCTAGAGACCCTAGCTCCCGGTTCCCAGAGGGGTGATGGATATTTCCACCAGGGGGCGCAGCAAGAGTGCCATTGAATTTTGAGCTACAGCTGTTGCTTGGTCACTTTGCTCTCTCCTCATGACCAGCTTGCTATACACTGGCAGGAGTAATAGACCCTGGCCATCGCCAGGTGGTAGGAGTGTGTTGAGCACTCAGATGATCCACTGGGACATTCCAGATACCCTTGCTAAGTTTTAGTTGTCAATGGGCAAGTGCTATAGCCATGGTTGATGGGGTGTGGTAACTAGAGACTCGGATGCATAGGGACAAAGGTCAGGGTCACCCACCAGGCAAGCTATCCAGGCCAGCAAAAATACCAGCTGAAGCCCAGAGTGGGGCATGGCAGGGGAGCTACAATGAATAAATGGTCAAGGTAGGAGGTGAGGAATATTGATTGAGGCTCTAGAACTAACTCTCCTAAGTTTACCCAGAAACTGGGACCAAGCAGAATCCAGGAGAAGCTGTCCCTAGATGGAGTGAACTTAGTGGGAGAAGCAAGTAGTCCTGAGCGATGCAAAGGTGATCTCTAGTGCACACTTCAGTGCCCCACCCAGACCCCTTGGCCAAAGTTCCCCTGTCCCCGCCCCCATCTCTGGAGAACCACCTTGCAGCCCTCCCCCAGCAGACCTTGGCCAATGACAGACTGGCACAGGGTTGTAAGAGGTAGACCCTCAGCCTCCAGTTGGAACTAACTGGGCAATACAGTTTGGGTTCCAGAGCTTTCTTTAGAATCAGACCAAAGCTAGTCACCGAGACCACATTCTTGCTTGGCCTTCCCTGTCAGCCCTATCCTGATGACCTCATTCTCCTTCTGAGAACACTTCCCCAGGCTCTTGGTCGAGAATCCCCTGTCTTGGGCTCTGTTTCTCAAGAACCTAGCCTAGGACAGACAGATCCCTTCCTAACCGTTTAAAAACAACTTATAAAGACCAAAATGTGAAAAAGATCTCTAAAATCATTAAGCAAAAACATAGAATACTTTAAAAGCCTGGGCTAAGGGAGAGCCTTCTAAAGCAAGTCACAAAACATAACACCCATAAAGTAAAAGGTTGATATATGTAACTCTCTCTCTTTCTTTCTTTTTACTGTACGTGCACTCAGGTGTCGTCAGTGCTTACTGGGCTGTACTCTCACAGTGCAGAACACGAATGGGTTATGCCCCCACCGATATTTTCATTAGTACCATCGTGATTTTAACTATGTCCACAAATTATTTGACAATTAATTCCCC
>RJWJ010029149.1:0-20842 GCA_004363605.1 Indri indri
ACAGGCATGTGCCACCATGCCCGGCTAATTTTTTCTCTATATATATTTTTAGCTGTCCAATTAACTTTCTTTCTATTTTTGGTAGAGATGGGGTCTCGCTCTTGCTCAGGCTGGTCTCGAACTCCTGAGCTCAGAACGATCCGCCCACCTCGGCCTCCCAGAGTGCTAGGATTACAGGCTTGAGCCACCGCGCCCGGCCAAATTTTTATTAAATAGTTTTTTGAGGAAAATCTATACTGTTTTATTTCTTCTTCTCTCATGCACTGGATGCTGTCATACCATTTCCCATCTGTTCTGTTTTAGGAAAAGTGGGGTGAAGGAAGTCATTGGTTCTACTCTAGGCAGAGCTAGTTTTATTAGGGTTTGTCTTGTCCCTGAGGGAACTGAAGGTGCCTTTCTTGTAGCCAACTCAGTAGATGGCTAAGAAATTCAATGTTTAACAATTCCTGTGCTTTGAACCACAAATTCTACCATGTTTGAATAGTATTTCTGGTTTGAGCCAGATCTCTTAGTTTATCTTAGGATGCTATTTCTCAAACTTAACTGCACATTATAATTACCTTTGAAACTTACTAAAGACTGCTTTCCACCTCAAGAGACACTGAATTACTCTGGGGTATGGCATTGGTTTTGGAATTCTTAAAACTTCCTAGGAGGATCTAATATAAAGCAATGTTGATAATCATTGTTTTACTTCAGTTTACCCTGCCACCTATGTGGAACAGGAACTAGAACCAAGAATAAGACTTTGGCAGCTACTTTGGCAGCTACTGCCCTAGTGAGTTTCATGTTGTACCTTGGAAAGAAGCTCCAATCTTAGACTCTATCATTATGATACAGTGACTCTGCTCCTGGTTTAAATGTGATCCAATGTGACCACCCAGTTTTAGGAACAGCACCTCCTCCTGTGGAGAGAGGCCAGTAGGAGGCAGAAAGGGCTCAAGAGTTCTCCAGCACTGCCCTGTGAGTGGGGGGCAAATGCAAGGTCCTTAATCCCTGGGACCAAGGCGGAAACCTGAGGAGAAGGGAGATGGAAAGAGCATCTCCCCTCCCTCTAGTGGTCCTACTTCACATGTCAAATTTATTCATTGAACAAGCATGGGTATGAGGCCTTATACATTTTAATCCCATGGATTAAACAGTCCCATAGGCAATTTGCAGAGTGAGAGCATACTATTAGCACATTACAAAAAGCTGGATTCTTTGGACTTTATTTCTGGGCAGATAAGGTAATTTGAATTATTTGGAATAAGTGAGAAGTTTAGCCACTATTTTGAGGGGAGAGGAAAGCCTTCTTTCTATATCAAACCAGTTAGATTTGGTTAGCAATTTCATTCATAAATCCACTCTTTAACAAATGCTAACTGAGCATGTCTTCATGATGAGATATAGTCCTGTCCTTGAAGCATTTACTGTCTTGCAGTTTGAGCAAATAATCTGATGGGATCCTGAGGATGCCATGAAAGAAGATGTGGAGAGGATAAGACATGGAGGGGACACACAGGAGGAAAGAGTCACATTTAATAACTAACATAGGGAATGCTTACTATTACCTCTTGAGGCTTGTGTTCTTTTTACTCACATTTACAAAAGAGGAAATTGAGGTACAGAGAGTGTATAGAAATTAAATGAGTGCTGCATAACTTTCTAGAACTGTGAATAAACCAAGGCTATTGAACCCTAAAGCTGCGTTTATACTACAGTATTAGGTTTTAGTGCCTGATGACATGTATATGTACAAGTCTTCATGATGGGATAGTCTTTTTCCCCCCAGATAGAATAATTGACAAAGGAAATCCAGGAAGAGAATACTGCATGAAAAAAAAGGTAAGAGACTTAAGAAACTTTTTTGGGTTTCAGTCTTCAAGTAGTTACATATCAATTAAGCGGGGAGTTCCGGGTGGGTGGGAAGGCCCAGCAAGAAAATATAGCCAGGGATCTGTTCATGACGGCAAACGGTATATCATGGTGCTAAAATTGGATTGGAACCTATAAGAAATTCAGATACTTTGAATGAATCTAAGTAGGGCAGAGCTTACTCCATTTTGAGTCATGCGAGGATGAACTGCAGGGAGTTGAAAATGGCATCAGAGAAATCAAACAGCAGATTCTTGAATGAAGCCAGATTGGAGAAGAGGACCTGAACTAAGGTAGGAATAGTGGAGACAAGAGTGAAGATGGGTAGAATACGTTACAGAATTATTATAAAATTTATGATTTAGACAATTAGTGACAAATCACATATGGGGGAGAGAAAAGATATGAGTCTGTAATTATTGAGTGGATGGCAGTGGTATTTACCCATTCATACATTTAGTTCTGCAACAAATACTTATCAAGCACTTTCAGGGATAGACAGTGTGAAAAGTGTTGGGATATAGCACTGAACTTCCCAGGCATTCTCTGTCTTTAGGAGCTTACATTCCAGAGAAAGGAAATAGCATATAATGAAGTAAATAAATAACTCAACAAGATATTTATGGTAACAAGTGAAATTAAAGAATAAACAGGCTGATAAGAAAGTAAAGGGGATATTATTTAGTTGGGAAGGCAGGGGTGAAAAAAACTTATTTGGGAAGGGGATAGTGGAGCTAAAACCTGAGTGAGAAGCAGGACTCAGCCCTGTGAAGAGCCAGTGAAAGAGGGATAGAGACAAAGGAAACAGCAAAGACAAAAGCTTGTAGGCAGGACAGATGCTTTGGTCCAGAAATAGAGATTATTTGAGGATGTTTAAAGTGTAGAAAGAGAAAAGAAGATAGAACATGATGAAGCTAGGGATATATGCAAGCTCTAGATTATGTAGTCCTGAAGCCAAAAATGAGTTTGTATTTCATTCCAATGACAATGAGAAAACTTTGAAGGTTTGTAAGCTGGGTAGTGACAGGATCCAATTTAAGGAAACAGAGGAGAAGTCAGTTTTGGAAGGGAAGATGAGATGCGTATTCCAGTGTTGTTAAGTTTGATTAGCCTGTAAGACATTCAGGAAGAGATGCTTAATAGGAAGTAGGGATTATGGGCCTGAGATAAGGGAGAATGGACTGGGCCATGGCATCAAATTTGAGAGTGGTCAATATAGATGCCATAGGATTGTGGGTAGAATGAGAACAGAGCCATTAATAAGTCCTAGGGGACATCAACATTTGGGTGGATGGAGGGAGAGGTTATCGTGGGGAAGAAGCCTGGCTCCCCAGCACAGCAGTTGATCCAGATTAGACAGATGACTCAAAAGGGGCTAATTGGAATTCTGTTCTAAGGTTAATATATTAAAAATTTCTTTCTGTCTTCATTGGTTTCATCACATTAGAAAGATGTAAGGCTTAAGCTGATGGCAGCTAAAGTGTCTACGTTTAATCACAACCTTCATGTCTAATAAAACCATGTAGAGGTAAACAGCACTGAGATTGAGAAAGAGCCCTGAAGAAATTGTTTGAACTTCCAGATCCAGAAAAATTAAAGAAGACCTCAATAAATGGAGACATATTTTGTATTCATAGCCTGAAGTTTCGATATTAAGATGTCAGTTCAATTGAACAGAACTGAACACAATTCTCCACAAATTGATCTACAGATTGAGTGCAACCCCAATTAAATTTTCAGCAGGCTTTTTAAAAAATAGAAATTGATAAGTTGATTCTGAAATAAGAAGGACCTAGAATAACTAAAATGACTGGAAAAGAAGAACGAAGTTAGAGAACTGATACACCTTGATTTCAAGAACTATTATAAAGTTATAATGATAAAAACAGTTTGGGGTTGTCCTAGAGACAAACACAGGCATGCACAAACACATATGCAGACAGATGGTATATAATAGAGTGTCCAGAAATAGCTTCACACACATAGAACAAACTGATTCTCCATAAAGGTGCAAAAGCATTCAGTGTAGAAAGGACAGTCTTTTCAAAAGCCATGATAGAACCATAGGATAGTGATATGCAGAAAAATGAACTTTGATCTGTACCTTGAACTATATGGTTCATAGAACTAAAGGTAAAACCTAAAACTAAACTATAAAATTTATAGATGGAAACTTAGAAGAAAATCTTTTTTTATCTTAGGTTAGGCAAAAAATTATTAGGTAAAATGCCAAAAGTACAATCCATTAAAAAAAATTAGTCTCTATCCAAATTAGAAAATTCTTCTTTGTTATAAAAAGACAAGTCAAAGACAGGGAGAAAAAATGTTTGCAGATCATATGTCTTATAAAGAACTTATATCCATCCTATATAAATGATTCTCAAAACTCAGCAATAAATAAAATTACTACTATTTGAACAGACACTATACTATGCATGAATAGATGTTCATTATTAGTCATTAGGAAAATGTGATTTAAAACCAACATGAGATACCACTGCACACAAATTAGATTGGCTAGAATTAAAACGACTAACCATAGCGAGTTAGTGAGGAGGTGGGAGGGGCAATCAGAACTTTCATTCATTGCTAGTGGGAATGAAAAATGGTATTGCCATTCTGGAAAATAGCTGGTAGTTTCCTAAAAATATTTAAACATATACTTACCATATGAATCAGTCATTGAGTTCTAGGTATTTACCCAAGAGAAAAGAAAGCATATGTTCTTACAAAGAATTGTACACATAGCAGCTTTTTTGTAATATCCTCTAACTGGAAACAACCTTAATATCCATCAACAGGTAAAAGAATAAACAAATAACATCTTCATATCATGAAAACTACTTGGCAAAAAACCGAACTGAATTATTGATGTAGACAAGCTGAATAAATCTTAAAATAATTATGATGAGTTTAATAAGCCAGACAAAATACATATTATATGATTCCAATCATTGGAAATGCAAACTAATCTATCATTGTAGACAGCAGGTCAATGGTTACCTGAGCACAAAGAAGAGAGGACATGGAGAAGGAAGGGAAGGGAATAATCACAAAAAGATACAAAAATACTTTGGGGAGGTAATAGATACTATTTTGATTATGGTTATGATTTCATGAGTACATACATATGCCAAAGCTTATCCAAATAGATGCTTTATATATGTGCAGTTTGTTGTATGTCAAGTATACCTCAATAATCCCATTCTAATCATAATAATGTATTAAAAGCAATATTTATGTTTTAATAATATTAACAGAACAGGCCATAAATCCTAATAACAAATCGGTGAGTATATGAAGTAATTCAAAGTGAAGCTTAAGCTATATGTAATTTTAGGGGAAGATGCTAGAGTGCAAAAATCCACCTAAAGAGCAGCAATCATGTCACATAGTTCAACTGAGAATCAATTGCTTGATGAACCTATAACCTCAGCCATTATAAAAAGGTTTTCTCTTTCTCAGGGTCTAGTAAGATCCTGCAACCTTAGGATGGTATCAAAATAACACTTTTGAAACACAACACTAGGATGATAAAATCAAACCCTGAACACAAAGTCCATAACTTATTTATTGTAGAGAAAGGCAGAAAGAAAAAGAGTCAAGATGGTAATAGTTCGAAGTGTATCCTCCTCAATTCAGGACCACTTGGTCCCCAGTCTTTCCCAGGCTGGCGGAGAACAGAAAGAAGAAAGATAAGTACAAAGAGATGGACACAACAGAGCTGATCTTCTCCATTTTTTTTTCTCCAGCTGATACACTAAAGTATCAGCAAGGAGAGGAAGGTGAATGGGGTTGTCTACGTTGATTAATATATGTCAGCTGTACTGGGCCACCCTTAACCTCTAGCACATTATTGCACTTACCTAAAAGTGTCTTGCTAACTTCAGGAAAGCTACTTTAATTTTTCCTTAAATGAGTTAAAGGGTAGGCACTACTATTTTCTCTTTCTTATTAATTAGAAAAGAGAGAAATTAAAAAGCTTTTACAGGATCATACAGCTATTAAGTAGTAAACTTTGTTGTTTTTTTTTTTTTAAGTAGTAAACTTTGGATATGAACCCAGGTAGTCTAGTTCTAAAGTTCAACTCATAATCACTGCACTGTACAGCCTCTTTTATAATGGATAACCATAATGTTGGAATTCAGGGTAATAATGATAGTTATCATTTACTGGGCATCTATCACATACCTGTGACAAATTTTATACATACATGTATATAATCTCTAATATTCACAATATCTTGCTAAAGCCCCAAGAGGTAAAACAACAATAGAATACTACATAACTAGAAATATCAGAGCTGGCATTGAAAATCTGTTCTGGCTGTTCTCTTACATCCTCCATAGGAATTTACTGAAGGCTGGTCTTTTATAATACAAAGTCTTCTGGAAAGAATTATAATCACTTAACATCAGTATCCATCTCTTTAATCAGGGTAGAACGTTTTTTATTGGAGTAAGAAACACCTATCAACAATTTGGAATGGAAAAATAGAAATGGATTGAATAGGAAAATTTTCGATAACCAGATGGAACATGCGCCCATAAGAGCCAATAGGAAGGCAGAAGAAATTTTTTTAAAAAATCAGAAAAGGTAGTGGTAGGACAACAAAGTTAGATTTTGCATACTTGGCTGTTTTTCCAGAACTTTTGAAAATCAATTTCCAGTTGATGATACTTTGTCTGAGGATATCAGGAGTTTAGAAGGACAGAAATACTAACTTTCTCCAAACCAAGTTAGTCCTCTAATCTAGTCACACTTCTTAAGTCCAGAACAATCTTGCCACATTCAGTTCTACCCCATCTTTTGGGAAGAAGCCATGAATAGGAAATTTAAAAAATGAGAAGTTTGGTGTATCTTTATCCTACTTCATTTATCCTTCACTCCGATATTAGTGGCTAGAGATTTTATGCCCTCCTTGAAAGCTGATGTTTGCTGTACTATGCAAACACTTCTGTTGTGCCTATATTGGGCTGGGTATCATGGGAAACTTAAAGGCTCTTCCCCTGAAACAATTGCAAATTATATTGGTGGGGAAGGAACATAATGAGTTCATGAAACATCCAGGGGAAAATTCACAGACAAGTAAAGCAATGTCTAGTCCTGCTGCTGCAATTCCCTGACCAACTTTTCCAATTATAAAATCTATTTTCTTATACAGAATGGCACTTTCTGTGAATACATTTCTTTTAGAATGCAAGAAAATCGAATCATTCAAAATCTCTGGCTAACCTTTCAATTTTTGCAGTTAAACAGTACTAGTTATCTTACATTGCAGATATACCAATAATGATGTTTTGCAGCATTTTAGAATAAACAATCTCTTTCTAATTCTAGTCTACCTTCCTAGTCTGGCCTTCATTCTTCTACTGTGGAAACCAAACATGGACTACTTTTTGCTCCTGAAATTTACAGCCCATATGCCTTGAACACTCTGAGTCCTATCTCTATCAAATTCTACTCATCCTTTATTGCCCAAACACCATGCTGTCCATTAACCCTTCACTGCTCGTGACATCTGGGAGTGATCACTTCTATAAACATTGGTCATTTGTTTATTTGTTCAAATAGCATTATTAAATTATGTCACACACATTATCTTAGAGAGAAGCACAAATTATTAAGAAAACTCTAAAAATTGCTTCTCTCAGGACTTGATGTAGAATAAAGCAAAGAGCAGATGAAAATAAGTTTAGAAAGGTAGAAAAAAACCAGTACCATAAAGGGTGTTATATTCTTTGCTAAAGAACTTAGATTTTTATCCCATATGATATTGTGGCAAAATTTTATGTTTTCAAAGGGACTATATTTTCCCATATTAAAATTACTGGGGTTTATACCTTATTTTCTTTCAAGATTATAAGGTCCTTAAGGACAGGGACTGTGTCTCATTCATCATTATATGCCCTACTTTACTTTCAAAGCAGACCTAGGTTATACATTTTGTCAAATGGGGCACATATGTGTAAGTCCACAGAGACAACAAAGGTCTCCCTTGAGAATCACACTGAAGCTTGGAGAGCTAATGGTATCAACTGGTTAAGTAAACAATAGAAACTAATACACTCAAATGAATTCACATCAATTCTGTGTGAATTTTGCTTAACATTGAACCAAGCAAGTCCAGCAAACATGATTGGTACAAGTTCCTTTGCAATGTGAACTCGCCCATGGCGCACATGTATAGGGTTTTCAACGTGAATTAGTGTACTAAAAAGAGCCTTTAGTAAGATGGAGTGTATTCAACCTAATGTTGCTATGAGAACTTGCCTTTCAAATTTTCATAAATGTAATTTTATCACATTTACTAAAAATTCAAGTATTATTTTTATAATACCTCTTACATATGGGGAGATATTTCTGAATTGTCACATAAAACAGAATGTCACTTAGTCTCACAGTAGCATTATCTATAACAGAAATAAGAGGGTTGATGTTTTCTTTGTGTTTGTAAAGTAAGGAGTAAAGAAGAAGTTATTATACGAAAGTGAAAATCACTGTCCTTATGTGTACCTGGGACAGGTGGTCTAAGCCTGAGTGAGTTTGGTGACATCCAGCCCTATGACCGAAAAAAAAAAAAACACTGGATAAGAAAGTGATGTACAAAGGCCCTATGCTTCTGTCTGCATGGGGGAAGACATGTAGTTGGGTTAAACATTTGCCAAGCACTTTGAGTATCAGTCTACTAAATCATCTCATAATTAAAGAGAAGTCCTTTAACTAAACTCTGCTTTTTGGGAGGGAATAACAGATGAATTCTGGCAGTGACCCAAAGATCCAATCCTACAAGTAAACATTCTAGTCTGTGATTTCCTTGAGATAAAGGAGTCTGGCTTCAAACTACTTCCACTGGGTGTATCTGCATTATTCAAAATGAACTGTTCTTTAAAAGGGCATAAAAAATTTAAAAAGCCACCAGGAAAATAATTTTGCACTCTTTTTTTTAATAACTGATTACTGTGTTCAATGCAAGGAAGTTCAAGTTAACATAAATGATGCACCTGAAGCCAATTAGAGGAGAGATATAATTATTTTCTTACTGTTTGAATGGAATTTTTAAAACCACAAAAGGGATATTTAGATGGCAATAAATGCACCATAAAGTTTTTTTTTTTCCCTGACTACAAAGCAATCTGTTGTGCTGGAAGTGAGTCTAGCAAAACAATTGAGATGCTGACGAGAATAGAAGGCAAAAAACAAGGGTTTGTTTAGAGTAGAATATCTAAATCAATATTATGCTTTAGTCTAATTAATATGTACTTTGATATTGCCAGGTATGATTTATTTAGTGCAAAAGCATAACAATTCTATCAGTCAAACTTGTAAGTTAAGTTAAGGGCCGGTGAGCTTTGATGACTTCTGTGGATTTGCCAAGTCCCCAAAAAGTCAACAGTATGATGACATTGAATATTAAAAGAAAAGCGTGATAAGATATGAAAACAATGTTTTGCTTGAAAACGGATTGGCAAAAGTGGAGTTTATGTTCTAGTATCAGTGTGAAGAAGAAGAACTCATTCTTAGCACAGAGCTGAGAATAACCTGACCAAACCTTGGAAATGACCATAATTGCCTAACAGGAGATGGTTAGAGGACCCCAAGCCTGGCCGGAGAAGCTGAACAGGGCCAGGCTCAGACCCTGCAGGGCCATGATTAAGCAGGGTCATTATGAGAGTCTTGACAATGGAAGAGAACCTACGGAAAGCCATAGGAGTTTACAGGATGCCAACCAAGTGAGCACAGGTTGTCCTAGTTTGGGTGCTATTTTTAAAAGCTTTGCTTACTTACCTAGTTAGGGCACCAAGATAAGGACTTTATGTTCACATTGGGTCCATCTGATTAATATGACTCTCTTTAACTCTACCTAAAAAGAATTCTTTTCACATTAGATTTCATAAAGACAGATATTAAAAGAATTTTGTGGGAGGGACCCAATTCATATTATGTCATATGTGTTTATTTGTTTATGTTTACATATAGTAACCCCCAAGAACCTTGAGTGTTTTCCATCTAACTGAAAATAATATCCAGATTTAGTTACAGCGCAACTAGGTATCCCTACCTGGGAAGCTAGGACAATCTCTAGACTTTTGAAAGTTCATCACAGACTGGGACCTTTCATATTCACACTTCCTATTCTCAGCGTCAGGAGCTACATGCTGATGAAGGAGAGATGAGTAATTCCATTTCCAGGACCGCTGCTCTTTCTGTTTCTAATGACAGGAACACAAATCATTATAATACTGAAAACAGGGTGAGCCTCAGCTGCACAACTGCTGTGAGAATGGCTCCTCCTCTGAAAGCAGTGAGATTCTTTTAAAAAGTATGACATTTGTAAATTTGGCCTTATCAACAAGAGCATTCATAGAGAATAATAAAAGTCTATTCTGTGTTCCAATCAAGCCCAGATGGGCTTGACTCTTTCTGCTGCAAAGCCCTTTGCTCTAAGGTCACCAGAGCTGCCGCATTGGAGATGCTGATCATCTTTTCTGTCTAGAAAAGGTTTTAATGTTTAGCAGTTTAATGCCCACTCTATGCCCTTCCTCTTCCTCCGCTCCCTAAAAGAGCGCTGTGCCCACATCCCCCTCCCAGCTTACTGTGCTTGGAACCACTAATGAGATATCAGTCAATATAATTAATTAGAAGCATAAAATTTAATTACATTTTAACTAGTTAATCAATGACAATGCCCACTTTATATGTGTGTGTGTGTGTGTGTGTGTGTGTATCTTTCTCTAGATGTGAATATGTACATTTATATGGCATAGATATATGTTCATGATCAAATATTTCTGTCTCTAAATATACATCAAAATGTACTCAAGCTATAAATAATGTCATTTACTTTATTAAAATTATTATTAGATAAGAGTATCTGATGGATAATGAGGTTTTTATTAAGCAGTGTACTATGAAATCTTGCTAGAGGAACAAGCATTGAATCCAGTTTGACATCTGCAAGCGTGATATGGCTAAATTAGAGGCTCTTGAAAACGGTGTTTTCATGCAAAGGGTTGTTCTTACATCCTTTCCTTTGTTTTGCATTCAACTCTTTCTTCGCATTGATTTTTTTTTTTATTTTATTTTTTATTTTTCCCTCAACTTACCTAGTTTTTCAATATTTTCTTTGCTCAGGGAGGCCCTAGGTAGAAATGAGAATTGAACCTTTTCCTTCAGCCCTGTTGTCCCTCCATTCTTCCTTTAAATCAGCTCACCTGGGCGGCCCTGGTTCTCAGGCTGCCTTCACTCTGGGATCCACCCAAGCTTCTTATCTTGGAGCACTGGCCAATGTCCTCATTAATCTATTACAATCACCTGTTTTAAATCCCATTTCCTCAGCGATCTCAATTCCTAGCAATCTGTGCTTCCGTGGCTGCGATGACCCTTTAACAAAGGCCTTCTGAAGAGCATGCTCTCAATAAAAAAGCTGAACCAAATGGTGAGAAGTAAATGTAGGCAGAAATTTATGTATGTCATAAATGCACATAACTGGCTGCATTTTTCAAATGAGTAGCTCCCAGATGCCCTTCTTTTTCATCTTTACAAAAATTGCTGGTCCTTTTTAAAGAATATTCATAAAAATAAATGTGGGCTTTTTAAGGAAAATAATAAACACTAAATTTCTCATCTATGTCTGATTCTGTATTTCACACATCCCCTCTGGACCTCAGGTCCTACCACGTACTGAATGAAAGGAGGAATAAAGGAGCTAGTGAAAGGAATTATGTGGTTGATGAGAAACAATTCCACAGAACTTTGCACCTTGTGAACTTTCAGGCTGTTGTGCAGAGCATTTGAACACAATTCCTGCTGACGTGCCATGTGTTCATGAATTTTGATGTGATTTTTAGCCAGGCAAAGGAGAACCAGTGATGTGGAGTGACATTATGACCTCCATAAGCTCCCAACCAAACAATATCAGTCTGTCCTTGAGCATGCTTACCATGACACCATACCCCTGCAGACAATATTGTCATTTGATTATCTAACTAGCGGTTATATTTTTAAAAAGAAACATCCAGCATCTATCAGAGGTAATTTAATTATTAAGATACATTCATATTTTATCCTAAGCACCATATTAGCTGAAATTTACACAGCAGTAAAATATACAGTGGGGTTTCCATGGAAATATTATTATAGTATTAAAACAAAGATATTTATTTGCTCTAAAAAATTAATTGACACTAGTAATATTTCAGAACTGTCAGTTTTTTTTGGTGGCAGGACACTTTAATCACAGTTCCAGAAATTTTATTACCTTTAATTTAAAAACTAGAATATAGGTTTTTTTTAGTCTATGGATCACATCAGTTGCTTATGTTTTAAGAGCGTAATTGCTGACTTACGAAACCAATGAAATTTGGAAGCGTTAGGAATGTTGCAGAACATATCAACAGAATGCTCCTTCAAGTTACTGGTGCACATAAAGCAATAATCACAGAAGTAAGGAGAATCAGGCTGCTCTTTGAGAATTAAATTGCTAAGATACATTCCTGGGATGCGATTAGCCCTCTCCAGAAATAGACCAAAGGTTTTCTAGAAATACATGACTGAAAAAATTAGGAACTCAAAATTTCAATCAAGATGACTAGGTTGAGCAATCTTTGGGAGGCGAAACTGGATGTGACTTCAATTTATTAAGTAGAAAAACTAGTCAATATCGCTACAGAATTTTCAGAAAGACTGTATGATCAGACACGCAGTGGCTGAGGTAGAGGATAAAACAGGAACCAAACTAAAGACATAACCAGTCTGAGCTCACAGTAATTAGAGCCCTTTCGTGAAGTAAAATCATTCAATCTACATTGGCTCACAGCCCTCAAACATTCAAAAAACATAACTAACTCCTCTTCCTCTCATTCTACTGATAATTTACTTTCTGTATATCTTGGAAATGCTTTAAACTGCCAAGAAAAGAATTTGTTCATTCATTTATTCCTCCATTGTACATTTGCACAGTAAATACTTATTGCCAAACTCTTCCATTTTCTTTTCTGGACTGCAGGGGGAAGAATCTCTACCTCCATTTACCGGAATCTCTTTCCCCAAGCTTTTGGTTTAGAGTCTGCCAAGGAGACAGACTCTTATTAGACTTTGAAGGTAGTAGAGAAGGAGAAATCATTACTCTCTGCCAACAGCTGCCAGGAGCCTCACAGGTGCAGGGCAGAAGTAAAGTTCCCAGAAGCTTCCAGGTGAGCCGGTAAGGATCAGCTGCTCTGGTGCTGCAGGGCAGCTGAGCTCGGTGGCAGTGGCTTCACTGATTTTTGTTCCCCTAGCTCTTCCAACAGTGTATAGTCTCTAATTTCTACATTAAAACATTTCCCCATTCAAATTCTTACAGCTGCTTCTGTTTTTTCTACCAAATCCTAACTGATCCTAACTGATGTATGGTTTGAATTATTTTTACCTTTAAATGTATTATTTTTCTTATAAACAGAAAATTATGTTAGCATAGGTGAAAATTATACATGATCAGGGTGGTTTTTTTTTTTCCACCTAAAATACTCTCACTTTCAACAGTTGCTGTAAAAACAAAGCTATTTGTTGAAAAGAAGCAGATAGAAGTCTTTTTATTTATTTATTTTTTGCTTCTCCTGTTTGTGACTTTTACAAATACCGGTTGAATCAAACTCATTCACGATGCTTAAAGGTTAGGGCAGATAAGAGTATATTCAATTTAAAATGGTGTTTATTTTCCCTTGACCCATTTCTGTTCCAAAAGAAGGGAGAAGATTCCCTTGAGTGTGTTATCTGTGTAATTCTCTGCCACAAGTTACAGAAAAGTTCCTTATATTCCAGAAATAGTTTAATGCCCTCTCATAGGAGTCCAGAATTCTCTAGCAGGTATCTCTATCTAAGCTTGTCTTTGTAATTTCAAGTTGTCAGTTGATCTTTTTTTCCCCATTGGGTTCTAGGATTTGTCTACCCAGCTTGAAAAGTTTTTTTTGTTTGTTTGTTTTTAGCAGGGAGGGGGGTAGTTTGAAACTTCAATCTTTTTATTTTTTTTATTTTCCGAAAAAAATGGCAACACAATCAGACATCATTATTACTCCAGACTCATTTCCCATATTTAGAGATACCATAGATGGGATTAATGATGATCATTTAGGAAAAAAAGGTTGAAGTAGACAAGATCTGATGAGGATGTGGTAATCAGAGTGTGCAGATGGGTGGAAATTCTACGGGAGAAAACGCCCCATTAGCAGCTTAGCAATTAAAGTCATTTCTCTTAAGAGCAGATGTGCAATGTTCTTTATTGCATAAAGTGTATGTTTGAAAGAACATGTAGGGAAGTAATTAATTGTGGAAAATAGATTTTGGATTTTTCTTTTTGTTCAGAGAAGGCCTTAACCTCCATCTCTTCTTGCAAAGCTTTTGAGCTATTTTTTGGCTCTCTCACTAAGATTAAAATAAGTTCTGCTATCGAAGCCCTTTCCCCACCTGACCATAAAAAGAAAGTTAGGAGCACGACCTTGCTGAAGTGGTTGACCAAATTATAATGGAGAGGACCACGCATCAGGAAAAATGTTGCTCATCATCAAAAATCTCTTCAACTTTTTAGTCCCAAACCCTTTGAAAATGCTAACTCGAAATGCTAGACTTATAGGACTTGCAAAATGTGTTGTCCTGCGGTGAACCGAGAACTCTTCCTGCTGTCTGTCATGTATATTCTCCAAACCAATCACTTGTCAGGTGTGTTACCTACCATTTATTATGGGTCTCCATTATCATTTCTCTATAGATGACTAGACACAGCATCATTACTCATGGGCTCTCACATCCAGTCGGCCTCTATTCCAATTTAATGCTCCTGTTGGTCTGGATTTTAAACAGCCTTGTTTGTAATTTCCAAAGTCTATCATTCGGAGGAGGAAAACTGTGACTGACGTGCAAATTGTGTACTGCATTTTGCTTTGCATTATTCATTTTCATTATTCACACCATGGTGCATTTCTTGGCAGAGGGCAGAGAATTTTGAAAAAGTACATTCCCAGTGGTGTGGATGCCATTTAAAACATACAATGATTTACCTAGTTTCATTTCATTAGGTCTCGTCTAATTTTTTTCTGGTTTGGGGCCCTGTCGAGCTATGTGGATTGGCATAGCTAATAGTAAATCTAGGGGGAAAAGGAAAAAAATAAAATAAAATTTTTCCTAGTGAATCTCAAAAAATAAGAGACTGGTCTAGAGACCACAGTGTGACATCAGCTCCTTTTATTGATGAAACTAATATTGACTCCAGTCCTCCATGCATGGTCAATTAATCTGGCGCTCTCATTTGAGGTAGGAGAATGTTCCATAGGGAGTTACCTTGCCTTCTTTGGGAGGCTTGGGCTAATTTGGAGCCTAACCAATTTCTGATGTGCAAATGTTCAAACTTTTTGTTTTGCATTTCTTAGCACTAATCCTCTACTCTTCATTTTTGTGAAAATGTTTTAGTTATAGATAAATTTCTGCTATAGAAATGCTACAGATACCTTACCTGAATCAGTCCCACTGACTCTAATTAAGGTTCAGAGGAATCAATACTGAACTTTTTTTTCCCTATATCAGAATTTCTATCTTGATTATTTCAGGATTGCCATGCTCTTGAATCATCTGGCTTTTTGTAGTTCCCTTTGATTTTTCAGCTTCAGTACAGAAAAGATCAATTTCCTCTCTTTGAGGGTCCATGTTTTCCTTGAGGTCACCTTAAAACACCTTTGGCTTTCACTTTAATCATGACATATTTTCCTGTTACTTGATTACTTGTTTCCCTCTTTCTGTGAATATTTATCATCTCTCAAATGATTTCAGAAATTCTATCTAGCTTGTCATGTTATCTGTTTGCCAAAAGGAGCATATCTTTATTGCCAACGAAAGGTACTACATAGTATTTTTTCACAGAAATTTTCCAAAGAAATTCAGATTTAAGATAATGAGAGAAAATAAGCATTTCACTGGAGACAACCAGCCTTATACAACTACCTTATGGGAGATAATTTCATCATTTAATGAACATATTTTTGGTGAGTACCATGAGTCTGGCATTGTGTTAGGTGCTGAGAGGCAAAGATAACTAAGGCACTATTTCTGCCATCAAAAGCTGTGGTGAAGGCAGAAAGGCAGCCAAATGGAGCCACCATGCAGGGTAAAAGTTGTGCAGTAATTGTGTGCATACGGAGTATCCTGATAACAGGAGGAGGCTGCCTGCTCTTTCTGACATTTCTTCAATAAAGCGAGTAGTGGTAGTGTGAGACTTTCAAGCTATAATTACATAAGCCTGAAAATCAGAAGTGTCCAAGGTCGCATAAGATACAATAACTTTATTCAACCAAGATATACATGACCTGCATATAGTCCCTTTGCTTTTAATGACTGTGAACCTGATTTTTAAAATGGCATTCTGCTTATAAAGTTCATCTGCTCAAACAAATTGATATTCTCATCCCTAAAGACTAATTGGTAAGAAACATTAATTGCATGTACTTTGAAGTCCAAAAAAGGGGGGTTGTGAGAAGTGCAGACGACCCAAGAAAATGAGGGAGTGAAGGAGGCATTTTATTATTTATCATGTAAAGAATATTGTCATAACTTTTTTTTTTAAACTACAGTAACAAAACAGTGTCTACATTAGATCGTTTTCTGACAGTGGGTTTACACTGATGTGGAAATTGAGAAAGAAGGAAAAGAGAGAGGCTGAAAAGTTAAATAGAACTTTATCTACTTTACAATTTTGCCTAGGGCCAATCCTGTTTCATAAATATAAAAGATGTGGACCTTGTACCTTGTTGAGTGAAAAATGGTTTACATGTGCAATGTGAAACCATTTAAACAAAACTTTGTAAATAGTATACGTGTATTTACAGTTTATAAATTTCACTTTTACATGTGATATAAAATATATACATCACATAAATAAATCCATGGAATGATGCTGAGAGAGTAATTCTCCAAAATGCAATGGCGATTATTTTTTTGTGTTGGGGTTGGGGAGCTTTTAACTTTCTTTATTAAATTTTTATTTTCCTTGAATTCCTTAAATTAAAAAATTGATTAAAAATGCAATGCTATATACCAAGCATTGTGCTATTATCTGAATTTATAAAAGAAAGCAAAAGCATATATAAATTTTCTCTCACAATTATGTATCATTTTTAACAACCAAGAATAACAATAGAGTTATATATAGAGATGAAAAAACAGAGCCATAATAATTTTTTAAACTTGAAGAGATTAAATATAATCTGGGGACACTTGAAAAAGAAATATTTCAGAAGTATAAATCTACCAGTTACATAAGAACTGTCTCATATTGCACAGAACCCGAACCCCTAAGAAGTTAGAGTGAGTCTTCTAACAACACAATAATCTCCTTTTCCAAGGATATTTTACCTATTCTTTTAGGTTGGAAATTCTGTGGTTAAACTATATTTCTATTTTTTCCAGATAAATTTTTGTTTATTTTTAGTTTCGCACATTAGTTGGAAGTGGGAAGTTGGTGGCCTTGATAGACAGAGGTGAACTAGAAAAAGTTCGTATAGATGAAAAATTTTATGAAGTAATTTGTAAGGTTAATTTGAGTGATATAAAAACACAGGAGGAAGCTTGAATTGCATTGTTACAACAGTGCAGATAATGAAAAGATTAAATTAAAAGACAGAACACTAGAAACATGTCTAAAAGTAAATTGTATGCTAGAATTATTTCCCCAGGGAAGATACATAGCTATCAGTGCTAAGACTATAAGCACAGCAATCAGTTTCTTCATGAACAAACACTTTGAGAAATAACTTAAACCAAAATATTTTTTTTGTTTTACATATACATATGATCATTTTAAAAGAAATCAAAATGTATCATAAAATCATATTTTTAAAATTTGAAATTACCGACTTTGTTAATCTCTAATGTTTTGGGTTGTAAGTTTATATCATTAAATGATAATGTGTGAATGAGGAAAAAGGCATGGGATGATAAGTGGTGGTAAGGAAATTTGTGCTCAGAATTTAGGAAAGTGGTTATTTAACGATGCTTCAGATTGGCTACTTTTTCTACAAAATCTTCCCTGTTCTGAGCACCTTGTAATCCTCTAAAGCCATCACTTATTGAGGATCAAGAGGACCAAGGTTTTGGTTAGAAAATATGCTTTTTCTCTAAGAACATTAATTTTTAATTAAATTACTTTTTAAAATAAATTGCATTATTTGATTTATTAATAAAATAAACACACATGTAGATTCTATGGATGATGATAATAATGCTCAAGAAACTTATAAACATGCATATACAAGCACAAGAGTGGTTTGTCGGTAAAAAAAAAACTCATGGCTAGATTCAACTTAATTGTGTCCAGCTTCTTGGAGGAAAAATAATTTAAGCAAACTTCCAAAGTTCTACTACTATACAGGAATGCATTTCCCCCTAAAGCGAGCGGCAATCGTACGTGTAAAGTTTCCACTGAACAATCAAGACTCACAGGACACCATCGGAATACAATTTCTCCCCTATTACCAATTAAAATCTATTCTAGGAAATTGTTTCTTTCCCTTTTCTTGTTAAAATTTTGGAGTGGTTCCATGATTTGGGGACTCTCTTGGAAAACCAGAGCTTCTGGTCACTTCAGTTGCAAAAAAACCCCCCAAAAAACAAAACAACAAAAATGTCCTAATTTAGTAATTAATGTATTGAGTTCAGTGTAATTATTGAAACTCTGAACTTCATTGCAAGTTCGAATTTCTCCCTGTCCTGAGCTAGGACTTGTTTTAGATTGAACTCACATAAGTGAGTAACAGGACATGGGAAGTTTCTCCTCTAAGTCCCTGTATACTGCTCCTGATCCTATTTGCCTAGCCTCTGGATGTCTCTGACTCTTCCTGGTTGAAGCCTGGCAAGCACGGATATTACTTGCCTGAAACCCCTAAATTTCACTGGATGTCTTTTGCCATGATTGATGTTTAAACTGAACCTTGTCCTTGTTGGGCTTCTTGAGATTTTCCTCTTGGGCATTTCTAACTTCTGTTATCTTGATATGATAGATGGCACTTCTCCTTTGGCTGGCGTGATAAGACCCCCACTCTTAAGCCAATTTTTGCTGAGATCTCCTTGTCCTGTACAGGATACCCCCCTGGAGAGGTATTATTTAAAACAATCCTGAGCTGACATCCCTCCCACAGGTCCACGGACCTGTCCTTGGTGGAGATGTGATTATTCCACACGTGTAATCCTCTGCTCTGGTGCCATGTAGCTCATCAGCCAGCATCTCACCATGAGTCAGACATCCATCCAGCGCATGCTCAGAATTCAGGCAACACATGTCACATTGTCCAAGTGATTTCCTTGAAGGTCCCCTCACAATGTGTGAGATGAAAGGAAGTCCTCTTCACCCTTCCTCATGGAAGTGGGCTGTGAATGCAAAACCTTTACAACTCTCTCTAATATAAAACTTTGCTTAATTTCCACCTCCTTGTACTCCTCTGCTTTAGTTCTTTAATGGCTTTAATGTGGTTATAAAGGGCCATGATCAGACAATTACTATTTTTTGTAAACATTTTTGAATGTGTTATTAAGGTGGTCTAGCTTCAGGAGGTTGTTGTTAGCTATTGTCTTAAGACTCAGCTACAATTGAATCAGAAAGTTCTGTATTTTGACATCCTGTTAGAAATGTATTTGCATGTACCATTATAAGTGCATATGAATGTGTCTTATGTGTATGCATATATATGCTCTTGCTATCTTTCATATACACACACAATTTGTATTTTTATCATTGCATTACCTTATTATACAGGCATTTATGGAGCTACTTCTCATGTATCCCATGTTAGGCACTGAGGATACAAAATGAGTAAGCCTTCTTTCCTTTAAAAGGGATCTTAGTATGGTCAGGGTGATAAACATAAAAGCAGATAAATGCATCATAAAGAGAGAAATACTACTTTAAAGCTCTGTCACCTACTTGAAGGACAAAGAAGATTAGCAATGATGAATGGAGGATATGATCAAACTAGCCCCATTAAACCAGTAATAGGTCAAGGTAAGGATCTTCAAGTTAATGGACAGTAATTACAACTCCACCCTATAAATAGCAGAGCATTCCTGGAACTACTAAAGAAATGCATGTGAAATCACTTTTGTGTCATTATATTGATCCAAAATTTAGGGTTTCCTGCTTCTTGTATATCCTTCTTCTGCCCACTTTAAGTGTGCAGTACACTCTGAAAATGTCTCCCTTGTCATATCTTACCATAGAGAAGCCTGACTTTAAGAAACCAGCCTAATCAGACAGCTGTATATGTTAATCAAGAATAATATTGTTCTCTAGAATACAGACAATTTTTAGTAAAACTGTATTGTAGAGACAGCTTGGTTCAAGTCTCCACATGAAAACGTTTTGTTTTTCATCAAAATTCAGTAAAAAGGGAATCTGAATTGAGGGTCTTATGACTGCGCAGTTGAAAATCTGCAGACTCCAAGAAATTACTCTTGAAAAATCAGTTCAATTGTACGGAAAATGCTTACATGTTGAGAATATACTCAAAACTGGGCAAAATTCAGGGTCAAATAATTCTCTTGAGTAAATAAAACAGTGATTAAAACAAAAAAAAATTTGTTCAGTTTGTGTCAATGAAAATGAGTCCAGACTTTTTCCAGATATTTAAAAACGCTGTTTCCCAGGATTTTAAAATAGAAATATTTTTCATGGGCTGTACTACCTTAAGAAATATTATACTTATTAATTATAATTGCCACTGACTCAAATTGTTTTTACATGTGCATGTGTTGACTAGTATTAACACTTTAATGTTTGCTATTAATCTTTCATCAAGGATGAATCAATATGGACATTTAGATGTCCCATGGGTTTCTCATCAGAATAAATGTTGGGATGAAAATGTTTCCTTCTGTGTTTGCTCCTACTGTGTATTTCTATTCTCCTGTAAAAGAGAACAAAACCTCCACCAGCCTGGCACCACCATCCCTGTGGTTATGATGAGACCCA
>RJWJ010029150.1:0-20860 GCA_004363605.1 Indri indri
ATAGAAAGAAATTAATTGGACAGCTAAAAATGTATATAGAAAAAATTAGCCGGGCATGGTGGCACATGCCTGTAGTCCCAGCTACTCGGGAGGCTGAGACAGTAGGATTGCTTGAGCCCAGGAGTTTGAGGTTGCTGTGAGCTAGGCTGACGCCACGGCACTCGCCCCAGGCAAGAGAGTGAGACTCTGTCTCAAAAAAGAATAAAAAATAAAAAAATAAAAAGGGTATATGAAACTGCTCTTTCTCCCCTAAATGGTAACCCACAGTGGAGCTACAAAACCAAAGGACCATTAGCTCAGAGAGAGGGTGGTGAAAGCCAGACCCCAGGACTCTGACCCTAACGGTATTAATGACTTACAGCGGCTCCTGCAAGCAAATACTGGTGAAGGCGTCGATTCTGGCCAAGGAGGCCTACACAAAAGAAGTACCAGGAAAATCACTGAACATATACACCACTTTGGCCATCTCGACAGCAGGATTCCAAGCCATTGGGAGTTAAAGGCTTTCTGGCTGAGCAAGTGCTTCTTAGAAAGCTAAATCCGGTTCTAAGAATTACAGACACAAGGCTCTGAGTTCTTCAGTCTCCCCAACAAAAGGAAGATTTCTAAACTCACAAAAGTTCTATGTAATTAACATTTCAACTTGTAGTTTTATGCTGCTGGTTGCAAAATTTTCACTGCTGAAGCTACTCACATGGTCTTCTATCCTATGACATGACAATCTTTCTCTTTTTTTGAGACAAAGTCTCACTCTGTTGCCAGGCTAGAGTGCAAGTGGGGTCATCGTGGCTCACTGCACCCTCAAACTCCTAGGCTCAAGGATCCTCCTGCCTCAGCCTCCCAGGTAGCTGGGACTACACCTATGTGCCACCACGCTTGGTTGACAATCTTTTTTTTTTTTTGATAAACCACAGTCTTATCTCAACATATTATCTCCAACTGTGGAGGCATTTTACCAGACGTGTCGCTTTTCCCTCCACTAAATGCTATTATTGCTGCTAACAGCAGAGGGCAGTAGGGTACAGTGAAAAGAAAACCGGCCTAGCTTGAGGATCTGGCTGTGGGGACTTAGGCACTTCCCTTACGCTCTCTGCAGGGCCCTCAATTTGCCTTCTGTAAAATGGGGAGACTGACTTAATTTCCTCTAACTCTCTTAGTCTATAATGGTGGTTAGCGAGCTATGGCCCATAGGCCAAATCCGGGGTACCACCTGTTCCTGCGAGGCCTGCAAGCTAAGAAAGATATTTAACATTTTTTAATGGTAGGAGGGGAAAAAAAAAATCAAAGAATTAATTGTTCCTGAACAAGCAACTTACATGAAATTCAAATTCCAGTGTCTATCAACAAAGCTCTATTGGAACTCGGCCACGTAATGTCCACGGCTGCTTTAGTGCTACAACAACAGTGTTCGATAGTGGCGGAGTTTTGACAAAGACCCAGAAAGCCTAAAATATTTACTGTCTGGCCCCTTACAGAAAAGGGAGCAACTTGTAAGATTAAAATGATTTTGAATATCACCCCCTCTTCCTATACTATTCATTGGCTAACTCATGATTTGTAAAACGACCAAGCACATACTGGTAAAGGGATTATATTTCAGGAAGGGGCTGTAAAGTCTACTGAAATAAGGGATCTACTAACTTCTCACCTAAAAAGCCAATCAAATGATGAAGGATTTGTCACAAGTGTGATGCCATTTATCCCTCTCCTTTTGTACCTCGAGGGGAGAGAGAAGCTAAGTTAAACACATTACACCTATTCTCATATTCCTCTAAAACTATATTTTTTGAAATGTGGTGTAGGAAACCAACAGTGGTGCACACACCAACATGTTCTATTTTACTAGTTATATATTAATTTCATGTATGTTGGGGAAAACACAACAAGTAATTTAAACACATGAGCCTATATATTTTGTTTGGCTTGGGACAAAGCTAAGTCACAGATTTAATACTTAAGTATGTAATAAAATATGGCAAAAAATCATGGCAGGGAAAGTTCAGGTAACAGTGATTCGCAAAGTTGCTGCCAAGGTTAAAATTTAAAACACTTCTTTCCAAAGCATGCTCTCTATGGGAGCTAACAGGCCAACGGGTTTGTATCATATTTTGTGCACTTGGCTTAAATGGAATCGTGTCATGGAATAAAAGTGAGCTTTTAAAGGACTCTGGGCAGAAGCAAGGGGGCAAAAGGGAAGATTTTTCTGAAATGATGTCAACACAAATTATGTTAACCCGAGAACAAAACTCTACAAACTCAACCATCAGTACCTAGAATCACAGGGCTACGAATCAAAACTGGAGAAAAAGACTATAGCTTTTATTTAGAAGAACTAAAAACCACAGGTCACTGACTTCCTCCACCCTTCCTACAGCCACTTGGGAAGCAATACTTGAAAATAACCCAAGAAACTACACAACCAAAATGGGTGGAATTCTTTTGAGTTCACAACTGACTAAGGCCCCATCATTTTATCGACTGGATCTCTTGGAGAACTAATGCTTGCTCCTTAAACAGTTCCTATGGCGGGGGTGGGGGGAGGGGAGGAGGAGAGACTTTTCGAAATCTAGTGATCCAGCCCAGTGGATATGCTTCATTCATTCTACAAAATATTCTAAGATACTCTGACCTGACATTTAATAACTAGAGATTTTACTTAAAAATCCAGGCTTCCCATTCCTCTAGAAGAGGATCTGAAAACTCTTGAGTCCACATCCCCACCTGGGGACCATGGGCTGGAGCCCATGCAGTTCGCCCATCCCCACCCACCTCTGTGGCCCCCCCCAAGCCAGGTCCTGAGGGCCAGCTGCCTTTTCTCATCACACTGGGCCACACCCCTCCAAGGTGGAACAACAAAGAACTAATCGTGAAGGCAATTTGCAAGAAAAATGAGAGCAAAACCACTTCCTTGTGAAGGCAATAAAATCCATTAAGTATTTATCATGTGACCAAATTATGTTTAGGTAGGAAGAATTCCATTTAAGTCACCATTGCTTTTCTTACTCTCAGCCAGCATCCCTCGACTTGCCACTTCTCTGATCCATGTAGCCACCTGACCTGGGTAGCAATCACCGTAACAATATTAATACAGTAGCTAACATTTTGTGCAGTACTTACTATTTTAGGCACTGTTCTAAGTCCTTTATTAATTCATTTGACCCTTATTAAGAGCCTACAAGGTGGGCAGTATTATGATCGTCATGTTACAGATGCGGAAACCAAGGCACATAGAGTTTAAGTACCTTACCAGAAGCCAAATAGCTAGTGAGTGGCAGGGCTGGGCTTTGAGACTAGCCTCTGCCTTCTTAACCACTCTACTTCAGCACATCTCAAGAACACAACACGACTGTTAACCAAGGTGACCTTTATGAGAGTGGGATACCTCTGGGGACAGAGAATGTTATTTTCAACCTTTCATGTTTCACTAACATTTGAGTATTTAGTGTGAGCGTATTGTTCTGATAGAAAAAGAAACTTTCACTTAAAGCAAAATTCTTGAGAATGAAAAAAAACATTTATGAAAAGTTGTGATCAATCCAAAAGGCAGTGACATCTGAACTGAATTTGGACAGATTTCTGGCCATCTCCATCCACCCACTTCTAGGAATGACCTCCAGCTGGCCTCTTGGGAACACTTCTCATTTTTGGGTCCCTAACTGCAAGAATCCCACCTGGTTACTTATTTAAAGTGTGCTCCGCTGCGGTTCCCTTTGCGGTGATGCTCACACACTTGGGCCCAACAGACCTGGCACCCCCGCCCCTCCCCGCCGGGGCTGACCTGTGCTCTTATCGAGGAAGTCCATGGACTCCTCGCTCGCGCTGAAGTGGCTCGATGTGGCCTTCTTCTCGGTGTCCTGCTCCACATCGGAGCCCGTGTGCACGGAAGAGTTTGTGCTCATGGGGGAGCGCGGCATATCCGACAGGGAAATCCTGCGGCCTGTGCCCCCACTCAGCATGGGTTTGCCCATCAGGATCTTGGGGGACGCCGTCATGTCAAAGTTGAGCTTGATCTTCTCCTGCTTGTCTATCTTGGCAGTGCCAGCGCTGGGGTTGGTGGGATCGAGCAGCATTTGGTACTGGCTATTGGGCGTGTAGGGCGTCCTGAACGGAGAGTAATTAAAAACCCCAAACTTCCTGCGGATGTTCTCCACGTAAACCTCCATCTCTTGCATGGCGCTGTTGAAAATGCTTTTCGTCTTTTTCACAGAAAAAGGAATTTCTTTAGACATGAGGTAGCAATTATTTATTGGAACCCAGGCCCTAGGAGGGCAAAAGAGAAAGAAACTTTTTTAAGTCAACTTTAGTAGTTTCCGAGGTTGGTTTTTTTTTTCTTAATGTGACCCAAGATAGCCTAGCATGTTTTCCAGGATAATTAGACACTTATCTATTTTTTTAAAACTACTTGGTTTGAATGGTTAATTAATGATCCACTTAACAGACATGTTCTACCCTCAGAACAGAACATGAACAAAGCTCAGCTAAAATGTTAAAAGGCTCAACAGACTTAGTCATTTTAATCCATTAAAAAATAAATCCCCTTTGGTTTCCAGTTGGTAGAGAGTAAGAAATCGGTCACTACATCCCAGACGACACCTCCGAAGGGAGACTTATTCCCCAGATCTCACTGAGCTTCACACAGACATACAGAGCTTCCTTTTCTCCTTCCCATTCTAAATGGGACTGGAAGGAAACTCTGGAAACCCACACCCCTAACGGAGGTACGTGTTTCCGAGTGTGAGATAATTCACACAGAAAATCACCGAAAAACGGCCCATTAGCCTTCAGGTATACGCCTTCCACCTCCCATCCTGGGCCAGTTCCGTCTTTCTACCATCGACACCCCACATCCCCACGTGCTCTGCAGAGACCCATGAGAGCAAAAATGACAGCCGCGGCTGTTCTGGAACCAGTGACCCACAGCGGGAGTTGGGAACACCGCAACCACTGCCATGGGTGACGGTAGAGCCGACAGGGACATCCAGGACGTAAGGCTGCCACACATGATTCCCCAGACTCAACCCAGTTTGTAGGTGGGAAACTGGCAAGAGTGAGCTTTTCCAAGGATGCCTTTTGGACTTCACAGACCATGAACTCCAGCCAGGCATAAAGCAACGGGCAGCAAACCGGACTTCGGCGAAGTAGAAAACTCACGTCTAGGTCAACGGGAGAAGGAAGCATCTACGCAGTTGCTATCCAAGGGGACCATGGCGGAGTCTGGACCCAAACCGCCTAGACTTCCAGTGTTTTAAAGAGAAGCAGAAAAAAACTGCATTTTTATGTTACATTTTTACCCCATTTCAAACAGGAAGCATCTAATTTTTATTTTTAAGAGAAAACCACCCAGGGGAAATAAAGCATGTCCGTGGAGCAGACTGTCTGCAACTCTTGGTGATACTAGGTGGCAACAGAATCTAAAACTAAATATCCTAAAAATATCTAACTGCTCTCTCAGAGTGCTGGAAATTGCCAGCTTCTCATACATTCCGACTGCCATCTTCCTGCCGAGACCGGAAGAACCGCATCTCCAGCCAGAGGGAAAGGGGGTGAGCCAGCGCCCTCAAGGTAAGAGGTCGCCTCGAGGGGAGGCTCAGTTCCGACTGGGTGTGTGAAGACCAGGACTGGATAGCACAGATCTGAGACGCAGCCCGGACCCCCAAGAGTCAAGCGGCTCCACCCGGGGCTTATCAGCCAGTAGGCCCTGTGACCTGGCCCTGCCCTGCCCTGCTCCTTCCCACCCCTACTTCTGTCTGGTATCAGGGTCACACAAGTGCCTACCACGAATTGCTTGGCAGGAAAGTAAAAGTGTTTCTTTTCCTTAAAGCAAGCCCAGGAAATATTTAAATGGCCATTAGAGTTGCTTTGCAATATAAAGCCTCTGGGAGGGACAAAGTCTGGAGTCAAACTGCCTCAGCTCTAAGCCCAGCTTGGCTTCTTCCTAGCTGTGTGATCCTGGGCTAGGTATCACCTTCTCTGAGTCTCAGTTTTCTTATTGGTAAAATGGAGATAAAAGGAGCTTCTACAAAAAAACACTTAAAACAGGGCCTGGTGCATGGTAGGCACTCAATTCACGGCAGGCTTTTTTTTTTTTAAACTCTGTAGGCATTAAGTAAAATATTTCCTAAGTTTTTACATAATTGTGTGTGTGTCTCTATGAAATAAACCCCCCCCCAAAAAAAAGCAAATTCTTTTAAGGGACAGAAAGCATGCAGTGAGACTCTTCAGAACATGCCTGGATTTGTGCGAGAGCCTCACAGGCTCGCGTTGGTATTTACGAACTTGACGATTAACACAAGGTATGTCTGCGATTCCTTATCCTGCCGTCCTGACCCATTTCCCTCACACAGGTCCAGGCTTATGTCTCGGCTCCACAACCCCAAGCACGAGGCCTCTCGGAGCCTCCCTTCTCGCCTCGTTCCTGGGTCTCACCCAGAGCAGGCTGTCGATAAACCCGCCCCGTTCAGCCTTAACAACAAAGTCTCTCAAAACAAAGACGCCTCCGGGGAGCTGAGACTCCCCAGCCAAAGCCCCCGGACCTCCACAGCACTGTTGCTCCACCACCGTGGAACGCCCGAGGCAACTCCCTCAGGGGCTCCCCGCCACCAAAAATGAACAGCATGTCGCACTCCCGTAGAAGGGACAGAAGACGGGACAGGCAGGAAAGGGGGGTGGGAAACTCCTGGCCGTTGGACTCATGCTTTCTTTTTCACAAAGGAACAGAAGGGGCCTGGCTTTCACGACATCCCCCAGATAGAATCAAGACCTCGAACTGCAAGTTTTGGGGAAAAAGCCTCTGCAAAGCTCCTGAATCCTTCCTGGTGCCCTCTGAGCCACCTTCCATGGCTGTCTGTAAGGAACAAGAGACCCCTGCAGAGTGGTCACGGCTGAGACCAGAATCATCGACTCTAAGGGTCTGGGAATATTTGGTACATGGGATAAGTCCTGCTTTCCCCCCACCCGCCCATATCCAAAGTATGCATATCCATCCTGTGTCACCCCACAGAATCAGAATCCCAAGTCATGGAGACAGTCCACACCTGCTGTGCTCTGATGAAGAGGATGTACGGCCCGCCACCAATTCCTCTGGCTTTTCAAGTAAAAATCAAACTCCTGCCCCCCACCCCAACCCACCGCACGACTCATCTCCCACCATCCTCTCCCTTCCCCCTCGCCCTGTTTAAACCACACTGTCCTCCTGGCTCTTCCTGAACACTCGGGACCCAGCCCTTCTGCACCCCTGAGCCTCTGCGCTTGCTGGTGCACCACCTCCTGATCTGAGAGGACCTGCCCTATCTGTTCACCTGTGCATTATCCACCTTCCCCGCTAGGATGTCAGCCTTCACACAGGCAGGGGCAGGACCTGCCTGGCTCACTCGTGTGTCCCCAGCATCTAGCGCACCGCCTGGCGAACAGCAGGCATCAGATACGCATTTCTCTGAATGAAGGAATAAATGAATTTTAGAAAGATTTCCTACAAGAGTGGTGAAAATCAAAGTATAATACTTCCTACCGAACCCAGCACCATCTCAACTAATTTCCATTTTATCTCCTGACAATGGACTGTTGGGATTCCTAGTAAATGATTTTGCAGATTACTTTCCTACTTTCGAATTCACACTTTTTCTTTGATCTGCAAGATGACGAGCAAACTTAACAAAGAGAGCATTCTTTCAGATTCTGATGTTTAAAAATATAAACTGTATCTTCTGTATGCGTGTATATTTCATTTTTAGGACATGTATTTTAAATAGTCTCCTCTACACACTCACGCACTTTCTCAAACTGCCTTGCAGGGCTCTGAGAGTGTCTTTGCCTCGTTTAATCATAACATAACTTGCTAAAAGAGAACTAAGATATTAACCGCTGCTCATCTCGGCCTACCTGTCGTTCTCACGCACACAGGGGGCTCCATGCTAAAGGGAACTGCTATTAGCTGGAATAATTCGCTCTGCCTGGTGCACAGGGAAAGGGGAGGGCGGGAAGGCTGGGAGGAGGGCTCACACCTGTCAAACAGCAACCCCTTGTAATTTCCCATTGTAGCTTCGGAGAAAAGGGAACAGGGAGGGAACTGCTCAGCACTATGGTAAGAGATTCATTTATTGGCAATCTGGGGAAATATTTCTGATCCTTGAAAGCATTATTTGGAAAAGCAATTTACACAGAGGTTTAATTTACTCCAGAAAAAAATTAAAAAAGAAAAAGAAAACAGCAGCATGGGACCCATTCCAGTGTTGGTTTCATCAACAGAACCAGTAAAGTAAGATTATTTTCTAACATACCTGAGAAAACCGAAGCCCACGCATTATCAAGCTAAACATAGCACAGGAAAACATTTCTCAATGACTAGATCAACGGTTGGTATCATGACAATAAACAAAGTAACAGCCCCACCCTCCACTTCTTTTCCTCTCCAATGACAGTATCAAAGGTTCAGTAAAAGCTACACATTCAAAGCCTGCTTTTAATACCCACCTGTCGTGTTGTCCAAAGAAACGGGCATCGACCTGCCCATCTTTATCCCTCAGAGCTTTTGCAGGCCAGAATGGAAACCCCTTCAGTTTTGCCCAGACCAAAGGATGTGGATTGCTCTAGGAAAAGAAACAAAATCCAGAGTTTGTACATATTTGACAGCAAGGTACGCAATTAAGGCTTGGTATGTGAGGATGAAGCAGGGTTGAGGGCCACAGGTCCTGAACGGAAAGAGAAGAATTTCAAGCAGGGTCTGCCCACGCGGTATTCCCTAGAAAGTGTGTCCATGATGCCTGGACAAAACTGGAATGGGGTCAAATGGTGAAATTGAGAAGAATTGAATGACGGTAAAACCAGGCTTGAATCCTGGCTGTGCTATCACCTGTGTGGCCATCAGCACGTGATCTCACATCTCTTTGCAACATACACAGAGACAATAATACCTACACCCTCTGTTAAGTTTGGATTAAATGTGCATCAAGCCTAGCATATAATAAGGGGCCATATTAGCTACCTTTATTCTTTATCAAAGACTACACTGAGCCTTAGCTACATAGGTGCTAATCTCCAAAGGCAGAAAGAGATGTAAAGTATGCCTTCTCAACTTTACTTGCCCAATCTATGCCCCCCGAACCCTCTGACCCTCCATCTTTCCAACACACACACCAGCCCACCCCAATGATGCACTCCTCTGATTTGGAAAATGCAGGTCCATGGAGGAAACCAGGGTGCCTTTCTTCCCCCCAAGAACCATTATTTGGAGCGACTGTGGACTTAATCCAGGGAAGTATTTCCAAACCTCTTAAAAGAGGCCCAACGCGTTTTGCAAATGACACACTGATTTAATACTCATTTTACCATCGCATTGCTCTGGCCCATCCCACACCCCCCCACACCCCCACCCCCTGTCTGATAAGCTCCCTTTCACCCTGCATCCTGCAGTGCGCCCACGCAAATAAACCCAGCAAATGATGATGCTACCATGGCACATGAACTTTCGGCCTAAGAAGTTTATCCTACCTGGATTATTTTCACTCTGCCATAACTTTATCAATAAAAAATTATTTTAGGCCAGGTGCTCACGCCTATAATCCTAGCATTCTGGGAGGCTGAAGTGGGAGGACTGCTTGAGGCCAGGAATTTGAGACCAGCCTGAGGAAGAGTGAGACCCTGTCTCTACAAAAAGCAGAAAAAATTAGCCAGGCCTGGTGTTGCATGCCTGTAGTCCCAGCTACTCAGGAGGCTGAGGCAGGATTGCTTGAGCCCAGGAGTTTGAGGTTGCTGTGAGCTAGGCTGACACCACTGCAGCACTCTATCCAGGGCGTCCAAATGAGACTCTGTCTCAAAAAAAAAAAACTTATTTTAAAACTTCATCCAAAGTTTCATCTAATAAGCCTCCTGAAGAAAGCTGTCTCAGGGTAGTTACCAACAGCACAGGGTTCAGTTAATGAAACAAGCAAAGTGAATCCAACTTACACAAGGCTCACAAAACCAGTTATCTCGTTTTTGGCAAGCAGCTAGATAACATTCTGGACATACTTCGATTTCGTTCATCTGTAAAGCAAAAATACATTAGAATGTGTCACCCCAAAGGCCTTACATCTGGCCACCCTCAATAAATGCTTCATGATTCTGAAGGATAAGATTAAACAAAGTCTCACAGCAGAAACACCCTGGAGATGAATCCAAACAGCTCACCAATCCCAACGCATTCACCCAGCCCAAGCCACGCCCCTTCTCTCTGGTCCAATACAAAAGTTGGCTCCCCAGCGCCTCTGGGTTCAACTCTTGCCCCGACTACAGCCTTCCCCATGCACCAGCCAGAGCCACCATTTACAAACATAACTCTGATCTTGTCCTTCCCCTGCTTAAAAGCTTCCAGCAACTGGCCCTGATACCAGCAGTTGTCTCCTGGGGCAGGTCAGCCCTTCCCTCCACACCTGGAAACATGTCTGGAGACGTTTCTGGCTATCACAACCGGGCAGGGTACACTGCGGGAATCTATGATATACAGGACCGATCCACAACGAAGAATTCTCTGGCCCCAAACGTCAACAGTGCCAAGTGGAGAAACTAACAATAAAATCTAAACACCTGATCAGTTCCTTCCAAGCAAGGTGTGATGTGGCCTCCACCCACCTATCTGAGCTCATCTCATACCGGCTCTGCTCCCCAAGCCCTTCCAGCCGATCTGGCCTCCTCTGCTTGCCATGCCCGATTTCTATGCACCTCTAACCACTGTCCGGAACAGTTAGTTAGTACCACGTTGCCCTATTTTATTTCCACTGATGACAATCTGAAAATTCAGTTAACTTATTTATTGTCCTTTTCTTTCTTAAGAAAGTACCTGCCCTTAGAATAACATCATGGCTTAGAATCAAAGACCCTGGAAGCTCCATTTTTGGATCTAAATTCAGACGTTTCTATTTACGGTTCTGTGATTTTAGGGGAAGGTGTTTATCTTCTCTGAGCCTCCACATCTTCATCTGCAGAAGAGGGACGATAGCAGTGCCCACCACGTAGGGTTGTTACACAAATTAAACGAGATAAACGTAAAGCGCTTCAAGTAACACAGTTATCAAGACATCGGTTAACATTTACTGAAGATTTAGAGTGTGCTGGTATCATTCAAGTGTTCCAAACGTGTTAATTCATTTATTCCTCACACCTTCTGTGAGGTAAGGCTGCCGTTACCCCCATCTCACAAAGTGAGAAAATGAGGCCCCAAGAACTCAAGTAACTTGCCCAAGGTCTTACAGTAGCAAAGTGGCACGGTCAGGATTTGAACCCAGGCCGTCGGGCTCCAAAGCCCATTCATGTCACCACTGCGTAGGTACCTGCTATTATCTCCCTATCATCATCAGCCTTGTTTTTCTCTTTACCTCCTGTCATCATGCAAGGTGCTATAGCAGGTGCTCAGTAATCACAAGAGCGACTGATTTAATGGGTCAATGAATAAATAAGTGAATGCATGAACAAATGAATAAATGGTAGAATGCATCTCCTTCTAGCCCACTCTACTTCTGGGCTATTCCAAAGAAACGTATCTCAAACAGTCCATCACCACTTGTCATCAAAGAAATGTAAACTAAAATTACAAGTGAGATGCTACCATCTTTACTGATCACATTGGGAAAGGGGGGCATATATACACATATTTTTTAAATTAGAACTCTCAGTATTGGAAAGGACACAGAAAAATGACCACACTCATCCACTCCAGGCTGTTGTATAATTTGCTGCAGCTTTGCTATTAATAAAAGACAATCAAGAGGGCTCTACTTAAAGCCTCTGCCACGTTTACAGCCTCTGACCTAGAATTGCATTTCTAAAAATTATACTAAGGAAATCACCACAAGTGCAATGATATTCATCACCTTGTTATTTTAAAATGCTGATAAAACTGGATACTACCAAAATGACCAAAAAAAGGAACAATGAAATATTATAAATGTCCATTAATTGTACATAGAAATATTATATACCCAGGAAATATGCTGTTCTTCCTGTGTGTTTAATTACCTAGGAAAACAGAAAATACTCAAAAAAACTAAGTGCAAAGGCAGTTTATAGAACTCTCTGTATACAAATATACAGACATAGATGGATCCCAGTGATATCCAAACAGATTTTCTTTACAAATGAATGAATGAATGAATGGGAGCACACAGACAGGATGAAGGTCATCACATCTCCGGTTTTCACCCTTACAATCGGGATCTAACAGAGACACGTCATTTCAGCTGCCAGCCTATCCCACAACCACCACAGCCTCAGGGCTCACAAGTACAAGTTTATTCTACCGACACCACCAAAAGTGTGGGTATTTGCAAGAAGGACACACTCTCCATGACACCTGGGCCATGAGAAACAGTCGAGGCCTTTCCCCCAAATGTCAAAACCCAAACCTCTTCTGCAAGAGGAATGAAAGAGACCTAACTCAATGCCACAGACTATGGGGCCAAGGTCGGAAATTACGAATTCTATCTAGGCAACCGAGAAACCTCAAGATACCCAGTGCTTGCCCATAACTTAAGGGTGAAAAGTAAAAAATCGTTCCATCTCCCTTAGATTAGGCTGTTTAGTAACATACGGGGACCCCTCTTTGTTGCTTCTACTTCCCTTGCAGAGGAGGGGCTCTGTCTGTGCCTCAACAAATTCCAGAATCACCTTGGCTACCCACAGGGAGATTCTAAAAATGGAAACAGCAGCAGCTACCCCAACCCCTCACTCTGGGTGCACCTGAAATGGGACAGTGGGAAACACATACCTCATGTTCACAGATTTTGATGACTACTTTCGCTATTTGCGTCAATTTGTGATTTCCTAAGGGAATAAGAAAATAGGATTAATTCTAATGGAAACACTACAACATCCAGCCTGGGGATTATACTTCCACCACCAACACTGTAACTTGCTTTTCCCCCAGGATTAAGCTTTTAAAGGCTAAAAACCAGAAGTTTCTGGCTTCTAATACTGGTTCAAATTATGTATTAATAATTTGTCCCATCAAAGTTGACCAATCTTTGGTGCCTTGATGTGGTCTTCTCTGAAACTGAGCAATTTATGTGGGTTTCCCTAGAGATCGTGGATTTATGTTTTCAAAATGCTTTGACATCCTAAAGGGAATTAGTGGAAAGGAACCTCATTCTCCCCACTGTCGCAGACTCCGACCCAAGAAGGGTATGAGGGAAAGAAGTGGCGCTGGTGTACCTGGTGCTTTGAAATGCATTTTCTTGTTAACTCCTCAAGAAGCCTATTAGGAAGGAGGTTTGAAATGTGCCCATTTAATTAGCGAGGAGGCCAGGGCTCAGGAGTCATCCCTTACATTCTCGTGAGAACACTTCGCTAGCAAGATAAGCACCTGGCCCCAGATCTAGAAACCCTTCACCTTTGCACTAAACCAGAGGACAAGATGGTCAAAAGTCATGTTTTCTTTGAACCTTATGATACTTACAGAAATTACAAATTTGTTGACAAGAAGATTTCACACACAAAAAAACCAATACCTAGATTTCCTACTTGCCTTGAAAACTCAGAAGATCTCAAAACTCTGTCACCAACAAAGCCCTGGAGCTGCCAACAGTGGCCTCTCCGGCCCAGACGGAGCTCCCTGTTCCCCATAACCCCCAGCACTTCATGCGGCCACAGCCATCCTGGCTTGTGCTGTGTTTCTTCCACCTGACCTCACTCACTTGTTTATGTGATTCGATGGGCCGGGCCTTTCTATATATTTGAGTTTATAATCTTTACACAAATTCTCAGTGCCTCTTGCCTCTCCTTTCTCCTCTCCCTGCTACTGAGTTAATAATGCAGTCTGTGTGCTCAAAGCAGACATCCGTTCACGTGTGTTTCCTTAAACACTAGCTAACGGTCTACACTAGGCCTGAGGGGTATACAGGGAACAAGACACGCCCTTAAAAAGCTTACATCCCAATAAGCAACTGAAACACATAAAAACAGCACCATTCAGAAAGCAAAACGTTGCCGTAGGGAAGTACAGATACCGTGAGAGCCCTTAATGAGAACACCTAGCATGGTCTGGGCCATCGGGAAAGCTTCTCGGAGGACCGAGATACTGCAGGGTAAGGGGAAGTTATCAAGACCAAGGCCGAGGGGCAGGAGTGCTGCAGCAGGGGACTCAGCACAAGAGGACCTGGGGACAAGAGCACCAGGGCGGGGCAGGACGCTGGAAGATGCACCTGGCCAAAAAGCGGACAGAGAGGGTTGGGCGGGAAGGTGGAGCGACAAGCAAGTGCCAAGTGGGAAGATTAGAACGGAAACCCCCATTGCAGCCAGAGGGCTCAAGCCTCTAAATCCACAAAAACACAGCTACGAAAACTTTGTCCAGAGTAGAAAGAACTCCCAACAATCCAATTTTTGAAATGAGTGAATGATTTAAATAGATATTTTACCGAAACACATATACAAACAACTAATAAGCACATGAAACGATACTCAACGCCACTGGTCATCAGGGAAAAGGAAATTAAAGCCACCATGACATACTATTTTAAGCCTTCAAGAAAGGCTAACATTAAAAAGGCAGAAGATATCAAGTATTGACGAGGGTGTGGAGCAGTGAGGACTCTCATATACCCTGCTAGCTGAGTATAAAATGATATAACCACTTTGCAAAAACAGTTTGACGATATTTATTATAAAGTTAACTATAAATCTACTCAATGATCCGGCAATGCCAGTCCTAGGTATTCACCCAAGAGAAATGAAAACATATGTCCACACAGAGACTTGTACAAGAAAGATCACAGCAGCTTTATTCGTAATGGCCCAAAGCTGAAAAGAACCCAAATATCCATCAATATCAACAAGGTAGTCGTGGTATATTGATAGACTGGAAAACCACTCAGCAACAAAAAAGGACAAACCACGGATAACACGCAACACGGATGAATCTACGCATCACAGTCTCACTGTATGAAAGCTGCCAGACACGAAAGAGCACACGATCTCAATGACTCCACTGATACGAAATTCTAAAAGGTGGCAAACTAATCTATAGTGATAGAAAACTGAATACTAGTTCCTTTTGAGGGGCGTTTACTGGAAAAAAGGCAAGAAGGGAATGAAATAGGAGGATGGAAATGTTCTAGATCTTCTTCGTGTCTGTGGTTGCACATTTGTCGAATTCATTGAATGTACACATAAAAGCTGTGCGTTTTATTTTATGCAATTATACCTCCACTAAAATGAGGTTGCTAGAAACAACAGTAAGAAGTAGCAGCAACATACAGCCTTGAGCCACTGGCTGTCAGCTCATACCTTAAAATTCACGTAGTTGCTGCCCCCATTCATACATCTGAGCAATCCACACACAAGTGTTCTCAGTTATTAGCCTCCGGGTATGGATTTTGACGAAGGGTGGATGAATGTGCCACACACACGCAGCACGCTTTCTCTCTTAGCCGTCATCTAAGCCACTCACCCCCGTTATAAATGATGCAGTTGTGCAAAATCCACTTTGCATCAGCCAGGAAGGCTTCTGTGCAGCCATACATTTTCTTTTTAGCGTTCTGGGAAGAAAAGCCATGGAGCATAATCACCAATGAGTCTAAACAAGCCACAGCCAGCAATACTCGCATCCCCACATAATTTTCTTAGCAGTCATTTGCCAAATTAACTAGTGCTCTTTTACTCACTTCCCAAGATACTGTTATTTCTGAGATCTATAACCCTGTAAAAATGTACTCGTTGAATTCATCACAGTAACCTGAATTTTCTCATCTCATAGCAGCTATCATGTATCAAAGTATAGGTCCTTCCAATGAACGGGATATTTTATGTAATATTTTTTATTACTCATATGGTCTCATTTAAAGCTCATGATAACTCAGTGAAGTACTTATCATCATCTCCATTTTACAGAAGGGAAAACTGAGGTACAGTAATGTTAAGGAACATATGCAAAGTTCCCAAGTATTAATTTACAAAGTTAGGATTCCAATCCTGTCTTTTTTGAATATCTTCTTTTTTCCACCACACCAAGAGGGTGTGTGCAATTTCCCAAAACAGAGTGAATTTATTGTTTCCAACTTATCAGGGCAGACAACATGAAGTAACGCTTCCTCCTTATAGATGCATTTTATTTCCTGTAGTTTACTCCGAACAGTTTGAAAATCAGCACCAGGATGATGTGCACAACCCAAACTGTTGCAAGTGTAGTTTGCACCATGGAATTTTAACACAAACTTTAAAAAACACCTTCAGGCATTAAAGAAATATCCTTATCAGTAGAATAGGTCAAGTTCTAAGAAGCCACATCTTTATTGCTAATCTGGAGGTTTTCCAAACACTTAATTTTCTCTTCTTCCTTCCTGCTGCTCTCATTAGCACCTCCAAAAGAAAGAAAAGAGGTGGTGAGACTCAAATCAATCAAATCACTAACTCTTAGAAGCTATGACTTCTTCAGGTAAAAAGCCAGAATCACTCACAGAAAATATTTTCAGTGGATTTCAACACTCCACTGCAATGGTGGAAGAATGTTAACAGAGGAAAGAAGTTAGGGGATCAAACGTTGTTCCATCCAAATAAAAATGGAGCAAGGAAAATGTAGAGAAACAATCTAATTTGAGACAGCGCATGGGAAGTGAGAGAGAATCCTCAGTCATCTCGACAACCGTGGGCTACCATGGTGAGGGTCTTTGATGGAGGCCGACCTTTTCTAATGTACAAAGGTCCATGGGATGGAAAATGTATTCCGCGTAGTCAGGATGCTGTTCCAATGGAACGGGCTTCTGGAATGCATCTGTCTATAAAAGAAAATATACACACACAAGAACAAACCCATCATTGCTGTAGAAAACCAAGCATTAATACTAACAAAAACGACTTGAGAAATGGAGATAAGTTTTCAGACAATACAGTTTTGTTTTGTTTTTAGACAGAGTCTGCTCCTTGTCTCCCAGGATAGAGTGCAGTGGCATCACCATAGCTCACTGCAACCTCCTGCCTCAGCCTCCCAAGTAGCCAAGTAGCTGGGACTACAGGTCCGTGCCATGCCTGGCTAATTTTTCTGTTTTTTATAGAGATGAGGTCTCACTCTTGCTCAGGCTGGTCTTGAACTCCCAAGCTCAAGTGATTCTCCAGCCTCAGCCTCCCAGAGTGCTAGGATTATAGGCATGAGCCGCCATGCCTAGCCCAGACAATACAGTTGTAAAAGTTTCCACAAAGGGTGACCTTGGGGTACTCCAAATTGGTCCATCTTCTAACGATGCCTGGTTATTGGTAATCATGGGCCCAGTTGTGTTTCAGTGTTGGTTTTTGTTTTGTATTCAATATACACCCAAGTAACAGGTCCCAACCTCTTACACTAAGATCGATGATTACAAGACACTGTAAGTTAAAAAGACGCTTCAACAAAATAGACAATTTTCTGCCGTGATTGACTTTACAACAATTTACATGAGAAACTAATGCCTTCTTCAATTTTTCTTGTTGGTTTATATATAATTTTACGGTGTTGACAAGTCTACATGACCCAATCATCAGCAGATATAATTTAGCCTATGAAAAACAGAAAGTAATTCCTTGTCACACTCAGCATAAAAATCATCCCACAGGGGAAAAAGAAAAAGTTTTTAACCCAACTGAGGCTACACACTTCTGCTTCCACCGATTGAGATTTTGTTAAAGGGCCTAACAGGTTCCCAATCTACCAACACCCAATCGGCATGCTCCACAATATAATCTCAAAGGAAAAGCTTGTTGTTTTTTTAAAGAAATAAAACCACAGTGATTGCTAAAAGCCAGCCCTGAGATTCTACATTTCCATATATCCATTTGATTTAGAAAGCAAACCCTGATTCGGAGTTTCACAAAGGATCCCAGCTGGCCCTGACGGAGCCTTTGTGCAAATCAGAAAGGGAAACTCCATTCTCAAGTTTCTTTAGATTCATCTGACATCTGTCATAACATGCTGATTATATTGTCATATTATCATTTTTGAAAACAAGTCACTTCTCTGCCATTTTCCTGAACGCTATCCTAGTAAATACACAAACCACAATGGCCACACAGGAGGAACACCGCTGTGAGGTGCACAGCTGGCCAGCCCTGCTTTCAGAGCAGGTGTTTCTGAAGGCGCAAAGGCTTTACATCAACTCCCGTTTCAAAACTGAAGTAACTAACCGAATGCTCACCCTCTATAGATGTGTTACTGGTTGAGTTGAGACCTTAGTTACGAATAAACTGTGCTGTACTCAGCTCTCTCATTGAAAGGGAATTTTACTAACTCCGGTGGGAAGGAGCAGAAAGCTCCCCCTTGCCCAGTGGGGTATGAGGTTTCACTTCACAAGCAATCAGAATTTTAAATCTTCACCAACTTTCTACTGTATGTCATTTCCCAATTAAACTCCTCTGGAACACAGCGCTCACTACAGAGACTTAACTGAATGCCAGCATACCTTATGTTTCATTCACTGACAGCTGAATTTGGACACACATGAAGGCCCAGCGAATACGTGAGATGTCTGAAAAGCTAAGCTGTTAACAGAAAAAAAGTCACCATTTTCATTTATGCTTATACCAAGAAGCATGTTCTTCTTACCCCTGGCTGTTTCATTTTCTGAATGGCAAACTTGAGCAGGTAAGACAACTGTTCAATGTTGAGCATCGTCATGGCTTTACTCTGCGTCTCGATGCATTCTGCTACTGTAATTTTCTACAAGTCAAAATCATACACGAATGCACAGTTAGAAAAAAGAAATTACTATCCATGTACTTATTTCCCTTCTGTTTTTTCAATCAACTCACACATAAAAAAAGCAATTCCCATCTAAATGAGACACGTTGTTTCGCTTGGCAAAGACTCCAATCTACTAGACCAAAATGTACTGGATCGGTGGGTAAAAATTAAAAAGCTCAACGACTCATTTATTACCTTATGAGGAAATGGTTTTTAGCTCATGATCTGAGAAAGGTGTGGGTAGACAGGGACCTGAAAAATCGTCATTGTTATAACCTTTAGGTTTCAGGAATAGGAGAAGAAAGCAAAGGCCACTGACGTTTTCAGGGTGACCTCCCAGGAGGAATACTTATCGGCCACTTATCTTGATCCTCTTAAAGTTCTGGGCTATCGTTCAGGAAACTGACAAAGCATTAACTCAACGACATCACTGATGGAAAGGAAGAGATTTCCCTGTAGAAAGAACATGAGGGACGATCGCGGACTGATAGTTAAGACTTCATTCTCCGTCTCCACCGAGTGAACGGACTCAGGACATGCTGGCAAACCACACGGGAAGCAGAGTCTGGCGTCTGTTTCCATAGGCAATAAATGTCATTCCGTAAGGGAAATTCCCATCAAAGAAGAGACCCAGAGAAACGTCTGAAACCTAATTCAGCTATGTAAATCTGATACTATATCTTAAGGCTTCAGAATCCTTATGTAGCAGCAACAACAAAAATAGCAAATTCCGATGATGTCAGGAAACACTCTTTAACCATCTGCGTAGGAAGAGCTGAGAAAAGTTTTCTGCAATTAATTTGGATTCAGTTTCCATTCTTCACATTTCTGGGGCCTGCAAAAGGAGCTCTCAGATGTGTTTCGTTGGTTGTTGAGAAAAGGGCCAACACAAGAGTCACTCCGAAGCTGAGAACAGTGCACGACACAGGCACATGTCCGTTTGCTTAGCTGCCAGGGCCTGACACATCTCCTCTTCCCAGTTACTGCCTTACCATTTCAGCCCTGGAAGGAATTCGGGGCCCTGAACCATAGACACAGAACATCTGCTAGTTTGATTCTGGTTTGTTTCCAGGTAACTATCCATGGTGAACACCTGAGCTGCCTCCCACATCCCACCCCCCCGCCCCCCAACACCTCTTCTTCCTGGCTGGCAGGGCCTGGGTCCTACCACACAAAAAGTGCCAGATTAGCATTTTTCAAACCTTTTTTTTTTTGCCTGAGGACTGGTGATCCAATGAGCCCAAGGGAAAATCAGCTAGGAAACAATGGGTGAATCCGGGATGCAAGGAGAGACACCCTCCCCTTAGGGGGATTTTCGTCTGTCCACACAAGACACCTGAACCCCCAGCAGCCATCTTAGGGGTGTGGGTTACACTCACCTCAACAATGAGATGCAAAGAGCCTGGCTCTGAACAAACGCTGGCCCTGCCTCTGGGTTCTTCCCACACATGATAACAAATCCTTATTGTTTCAGCTGCCTTTCATCAGGAACTATTACTTGCAGCAAAAGCACCCTATCTGAGCCACTATCTTTTTTGCAATATCATTAAACAACTGGGAAGAGTTAGTCAAGACAAAAAAAAACTGGTAAAGGCTCCAGTTCCCACACTAAATGTAGTAGAATGAGGTCAGGCTCTGAGCACAGAGGAGGGCATTGCTGAGCAAAGCCCCATGCAGGATAACCCAAAAAGAACAGCAGCCATCTTCTACCATTTTAGAGGCAGACTACCATTACAATGTCATCATCACATGGATCTCACCTCTAATTTCTTTCCATATAATTCTTACTTTTCTCCTTTCCCTACACAAAAGCATACCACAGACACTGTCCTACAGCTTGCTTTTTCCCCACTGAAGACACATCCGGGTGACCTTTCCACGGCATACACAGAAAGCTTTCCCATTAGAGATCTAACTCTAATACCTTTGAATCCAAGAGACATTCCACATTAAAGGATTTTGGAGATGACATTCTTATTTTCAGCATTTCAAAAACACATCAGGCTGGGCGCAGTGGCTCACGCCTGTAATCCTAGCACTCTGGGAGGCCGAGGCGGGTGGATCGTTTGAGCTCAGGAGTTCGAGGCAAGCCAGAGCAAGAGCGAGACCCCGTCTCTACCAAAAATAGAAAGAAATTAATTGGACAGCTAAAAATATATATAGAAAAAATTAGCCGGGCATGGTGGCGCA
>RJWJ010029151.1:0-20861 GCA_004363605.1 Indri indri
CTGCCTATGACTTCGAGCAAATTAGCTCATCTTGCAAACCCTGCACATCCTTATCCATAAAGGAGATAAACAGCAACCCATTTACCGGGCTGCTGGGAGAATTAACTAAGAAAACTCACATAAAGGACTTTGAATAGAGCCTGGCACAGAATATGAACTCAATAACGGCTACCTATAATTTTTAATTAACTATAATTTTTAAGAGAGACATATGAGAACAGTACAAACTGCATGTGGGCAGAGTGTAGAGGGCCTCCAGCAGGTTGATGTCAAATCTAGTCGAGAAAACTAGGGGAAAGGAAGCTTTATGAAGGAAATGCATTTGAGATGGGTTTGCAGGAAACCAGGGATATTCACAAAAGTCACGACTGAGGGTGCAGGAACTGAGGGGTGTATGAGGCCACCCGTGAGGCCACGTAAGACTGGAGCACGGGGCACAGGCGGAGACTGGTGGGGGTCATGGTGGAAGGATGAGTGGGTCTAGCTGGATGCCTTCACACGGTGAGCCGAGGAAGCACAAATTTCATCTGCTGGGCAAGAGGGAAGTACAGCAAGTTCTGAAGCAAAGCAGTGGTGTGGTCAGAGCTGATCCTGTGAGACCCTGGGTCAGCAGGCATAAAAGGGAATGCCCCAAATTGTTCTTTTCTTCCCCTCAAAGTGCAAGAGAACTGGCGAAATAAGTCTAAAATTTAAGAGATACACAAATAGACAAGAATCCATTAGCCTTCTACAAATATTAACCTCTTTGATGAGTCCTGCCCTCCACCAATATTCACAAATACTTCATGAAAAGAAGTCATAACCAAATCCTTCATTGAGAAGCTAAGTGGTTTTGGGTGGCATGCTAGGATTTTAAAAACTGGGGGAAAAAAAAATCAATATAAATTCATCCTCTATCCCATTGCGCAAACAAAACCAGGGGAACCAGAAGCTGAAACACAGCAGCACGCCATGCTGACTCCTGCTCAGAGTGTCCTTCTGTGTGCCCTCAAGTGGTCTCCAAGACCCCATCCCCTCCTTACAACTGCCCCGAGGAGGCACCACACTAGGATAAGAGAAAAAGAGCACCAAACAACCTGCCTTCCTTTCCCATAGAGAATTCTACCAGCACTAATGCCCCTGGACTTCACAGAGTTTGAGTTCTACAATAAGGTCCAAACCATCAGCAAACAATTTCAGTGAAGCCCTTAATGAGCACACGTCGCTGATCATGACTGAGGACTGCTCCGCACCTTCATCTCTACATCCCTACTTTCCTTTTATGCCATTCAGTATGCCTCAGTCATTGCCATTTTTTAAAAATATAATGGGAAACTACAAAAGCCAAATAAGAGGCAACAGAATGGAAGACTGTTAGGCTTGATTCTGACTCTCCAGGGGAGCAGGGACTCACAGGGAGGAGGAGTGAACTCCACGTACACTTGCACGCAGGGCCACAGGAATGAGTCGACTCCCTTCCCCCGCCAGCCCCTTTTTGTGTATGTGTGCGATGTTCCTTAAAACCAGTCTGCAGATCCTAAAAGCGTGGGTATAGCAAATGGGTAGGGCCGTCTCTGTGTGCCTAACAAGCCCTGTTGTGGTATGGCCAGCGGTTGAGAGCCCAGGGGTCAGAGCCCTAACACACCAAACCCACAGCAACACACACACGCAAGTGAAGAGATCGATCCACCTCTGCTGACCAGTCCTGAGGACCTTCGAGCATCTCATTATTTCACAGCAATTGTTCCTGTAGGTAAAAACGAAATTAAATCCACTTTTCTCAGCTCTTTAATGATAGGCAGATCCCAAACTGATACTCGGTCACCATCTCTGGTGATTTTCATGAGAAGAAATAGACCTTAGTAGACTGTTGATTGTCCAAGGCTCTGAACCAGATGCTTACAGGAAAATTTCACACCGGCAACTGTGGGGGTGGATCTAGGTAGCTAATTTGTCTTAATTATCACTAATTGCCATAAGCTTGTGTTGTGCGATCAACAAATCTTGAAGAAAAATGTCAGTGGTTTCAAATATAAGGCAGCAGAATATACATTTTTTTTTTCCCTAAGAGTTATTTAAAGTTCCAGTGATAAATGTATTCATGTACCTGATGCGCCCTTATCAGGCAAGGGGCCTTAGACTCCTCAGGAGGGTTACAGCAAGACACATAATAGACTGGATTCCGGGAAGGCCTTCCCCATGTCCAGTGTGTGTGTTTGTGTATGTGTGTTGGGGGAAGGGGGGAGGGTCAAGAAAGCCCCAGGACCACTATGGGCCCCTACAGACCTTCCTGTAAGGTGTGACGAGGCCCAGCTTCCCAGGGTAGTGCTAATGCAGAACACTCCCTCGAGCTGGGTGGAAAGCAAAACCCAGTTGCTGGGTGTATACAGGAGTACAGCTCCTTAGTGACATGCGGGACAACACTACCCACACCACCTTATTGCTCATTCCGGAATGCAACAAGACCATCTCTAAGGTCCTTTCCAATTTGCATAGATGGTTTATGCCGAATTTCCTACAACTTCTGCAACTGCGCAATTCACCATGACTGCTTTGAGCATAGCAGGCGTCCTGAATTCATCCTTTCTGACTCACCAAATTTAACCATGACACTGTTACTAGAGACAACACAACCTGCTCGTGGAAACACACTGACTCGCCACCTGCTTAGCTGAGATTAGGCTGAACACGATGTATCAGCCCAGGCTGGGAAGCTCTACCCACATCCTGACAATACTCAACCTGAATTACCTCCCTTTCACTTTCATGTCGCTGTGTTTGGAAGAACACCTAAAATATTACGACAATGACGACAAACAACTACCGTCTTCTATACTTTACTATGGGCCAGACCTGTTCTAAGAAAAATCCAAAATCCAAAACTTTCTGAGCACCAACATGACACTCAAAGGAAATGCCCATTGCAGGATTTCAGATTTAGGAGTTTTGGATTTGGGATGTTCAACTGGTATTAATAAATATAATGCAAATATTGCCCAAATCCAAGAAAATCCAAAATCTGAAACACTTCTGGTCCAAGCATTTCAGATAAGGGCTATTCAACCTGTCTTAGTTAGTTCATCTTCAAAGAGACACTTAGAGGTGGGGCTGGTGCCCATTTGATCCAGGGGGATAGAGCACAGAGGGGTCAGGGACTGGCACACTGCCACATGCCTCCATATGGTGCAGCCGGGATGGAAGTCAAGGCTCCAGGAAAACACAGCCTGCACTCCTGGGGCCTCTAGGAGGTTCCAGGCAGGTCATACCAAAACATGGGTGGCCGGGCAGGGAGGAAGCCCTTGTGGGAATGTTTACCTGGGCTGAGTGCAGAACACCTACTTTCAAGGCCTGAGGAACAACTAGGAAGCAACTGAGGAGCCTGAACTGGGGACCTCATTGGAGCATCAGCCTCTCCTTCCCGGCCACTTGAGTTTGTGAATGAGCGGGAACTGGGAGGCGTGCCAAGCTCAAGCTGCTGTGCCCATTTCCTGAACGCTTGAACAGGAACCACGGTTGTAATATCATCTAACGCGAATTTGCAAATCACATCAACTCTAATCCTGCTGTGGATGCCAGAGTGCAATAGATCCCATGCAGAGAAGGAAAAGGGAGAATTTGGAGCCCAGTGACTTTAAGTCAAGTATGGATGGCCCTCTACTCTCTTCCCTTATCTTGGCTGACAAATACAACACCATAATTCAGTTTCAAGCTAAAACTTCTGCAAGGAGGAGTCAATCAAGAACAACTTGCATTTCACTTTGAGTCAATTTTAGACAAGCTCTACCAGCAATGCACTTTTAAAAACAGGAGTATTCTAAACTTAGCCAACAAAAACCAAGGAATTCTACTTACATCTAGTTTTAATGCTATAGCTGTATCAGACTACAAAGTGTTTTGCTTTTACTTATCATTTAATTTCTATAAAAAGACACTGATTTATTTTCTCCTGGATTGATTAAATTCTGTCCCCAGTTATTTAAATAAGCCCTTCTGATGTTAAAGGCTCATCACCATCTTATTTTGGAAAGCTGGACTACCCACGTGAAGTGTGAAGAGAAGACAGTACACTACTCCATAGGATTTCCTGGTCTGATTACTAAATAAAAGTTTTCAAAAAATTCATTGGGAGCCTATGAAATGCTGGAGTCTGTGGGTTGGTCTTTGGGATACAAAGATGAATAAGTTTAAGTTGGAAAAATGTACAACTAACATTAAAGTGAAGTATAACAAACTCTATGAGTGAAGAAGGCATTTGGCGACATGAACATTCCCAGAGGGGAATTAAGGCAGAGAGGAGGAGGGTGTTCAGAGAAGGAGCGGCAGGACTGGAGCTGCCAGAGAGGGAGAGGAAGGGTGGACCAAGCAGCGCAGCTCCTGAAAATGGCATGGAGGACACGGCACTTCCAGAGAACAGAGAGCCACTTACGTGACAGAGACAGGAGGCGGGGGTGATGGAGACAGGAACACGGAGAGGCGAGGCCACGTCGGCACACTTGCTGGGGAGCTGGACTTGACCCTGAAGGCTGTGCACAACCATGGAAGGTTATAATGAAAGGCACGGCCTGAGGACAGTTTCCATTTTTATTAGATTGCCCTTCCAGTTGGAGGCTCGTAATCAAATCTGGAGGCTGCTGGCAACAATTTAGGGAAGAAAAAGAATCTTGGTGCAAAGCGAGAGCTCCTAAGCCAAGGATAAAGAGGAAGTTTAAAAATGAGGAACTCGACAGAAGTTAAGGACTTGGTGAGTTAATGTGTGCGGAGACGGGGATGAGGGTCTTGGGGAAGTTGATGATGAATCCTGGTCTGCTCTGCATGCTGGGGTGGACCCTAAAGCCATTCACCAAGGTGGGAACACGTGAGGAGGAAGAAGTGGAAGGAGGGGCACAGGAAGGTCAAGTTGGTCTGCACTTGTGAGTGTGCAACACTTTCCCGACGTTCAAGCGCAGTCCTAAGTGCAGGAGGTAGGCATATGGATATGACAAGTGACAAAGAGGCCAAGGCAAAACACATCAGTTATGGAACTGGCCACATGGCGATGAGGGTTGAGGTTACTAAGTGGACAAACCAACTAGAGAAAGTGCACTGTGGGAGAGTCAAAGAAAAATGAGGAAGGAATGGGGAACGCTAATTTCGGGGTGATAAGACAGATGCAAAGAGCCGACGATACAAAACAATCAGGAATAAAGTTCTGGAAGACAAGGAAACAGAGTTTGAAGAAAGAGGGAATAGTGAATGGTATCAAGTAAGCTAAGGATGGAACAATGTCCAGCAGTTTTAGAAACATGGAAGTCAGTGGGGACCTCGCCAGAGCAATCCCAGTGAAGCCTGAAGTTCCACGATTTAAGGATGCTCCTATCAAGTCACACAGAACTGGGATCCAGGTGGACAGTATTGAAAAGGTACAAGTCCTGATACTTCTAACTACGGCTCGTATTCTAAACGAAAGAAGAGTAAAAATTAAATGGGTGCTTGTTTTGTCTGAAAGTAGAAAATGACACAGCGGGAGATTAGCATAGAACCGATACGAAATAACAAATTTAGAAAGTATTTTCCTTAAAAATAGAGATGGAATGAGCCCATGAGCACTACGCTGTCTGAAAGGAGAACTCTTAAGTTTGTTTCGACAATACTCACCAGGCACAACGGTCACACCCTGTGTGGTGCTGGTGTCTGCTGAGCGAGGGGGGAGGGAGGCGGTGACGCTGCATAAACTCAACAAGGAAGACCCCCCATCCAGCTCAGAGCTAAGCCAGGGGGTACAGGGGGAATATGAGGCATGCAGGCAAAACTCAAAAGTACCAATGGTTCAGTGAGATCTAACATCAAATAGTCACATAAAGGTTGGTAAAAAAAAAAAAAAAAAAGGAGAAAAGGAAATTCTCTTATGTGCTAAGATGCCTATTGTTTATCCAAAGCCCCTCACATAGCTAAACTTTTATGAGCATATTACCACAGATCAGAGTTTTATTACTGACCTCACATTATGTTTCAACACAGTAACGTATCAATTTCAGTGCTACAGTCAGCTATGTTTATTCCAATCCTACTCTTTAACACCAAGTAAATCTGAGGCCAAAATAGTGATCACATCATACTACCTATTCCTGTTGAGTAAATGCTAATTCAGTTAATACTACTCTCACAAATACTATAAAATTCTATAATCAGAACGTGGCCACCCAGAGAGCATAAAACACAAATATTAAAAACAAGAAGAATTAGACTTTATTCTACTTAGACGGCAAATGGATCATCAGTTCTTGCCGTGTAGTTTCTCTTAGCAATGTATAGAGAGGACCACCCAACTAAAGAATTTTTGTTAAAATGCAAAACACCAGCGTATTTTAGTATGTCATAAAAAATCCTGATCTTGGTATTAGAGGAAAAATAATCTATCCCACAGATATTTTTAAAATATTGTGCCTAATGACCTTTAAGTCTGGGATATTGTATACAATTAAAGAAAAACTAGGTATGCTTTTATAAGAGGTAAATTAATGTTTTCATACAAAATGACCATGCTGGATCCAGCCATGGTGAATGAAGAGGGCAGATTTGTGTAGCATGAGCAGAGTAAACCCGAGATGGCTGCTACCTTAAGCTTCAATACAGCTGGTGTCTCTATAGTTAAATGCAACTTGCCTAAGCTGGGGGAGGAAAATGAACACAATGATGCAACCATAAGGCATGCTTTAGTCTCAATATCAGGCCATGCTGTCATTGGTAAGGCAAGATTCAAGGTATGGCAGACTCTTGCTATTTGTGTTGACTATTTATGATTCACCCAAAAGCTCCATATTATATTTTATAAAGTTCCCAGGTACAAATGGAAATGGTACCCAGGATGGGGCTGGTGTGCAGGGGAGAGTCAAAGGGACGAGAAGTGTCCCCAGACTCCTCACTTCCATATCCCAGTACAGTACTTTGTTCTCAGTAAGACTCTAAAGGGAATGCTGAAAATGGAGTATACTTTAGTACGTTTCATGAAGAAAACCATATTCCATGCTGAACTTTATGAAGGTGGGCATTCATGAACTCAGGAAATATTCCTAACGAATGACACGAGTCTGCTCTATTCCCAGATATTCCTGAAACTGTAGTAGCAAAACAAAGTTTCTCGAACATAGGTTGAGTATTCCTTATTCGAAATGCTTGGGGCCAGAGAAGTGTTTTGGATTTTGTGTTCGGGGTCCCCCCCGCCCCCCGCTGATTTTTGGAATATTTGCATTATACTTACAGTTGAGCAACCCTAATTCAAAAATATGAAATCTTAAATTCTCCAATGAGCATTCCCTTTGAGCGTCATGTTGGTGCTCGAAAAGTTTTGGATTTTGGAGTATTTTACATTTCGGATTTCTGGATTAGGGATACTCAATCCGTAGTACCTTCTATTTATGCCTCAAAGTTAAAACTTAAAAAAGAAATATTGTGATACTAAAAATGAGGAATGACGGGATAGGGAATTAAACTCCAAGTTTTCACAAAAGAAGGATCCCCATGTAATTCCCATATACTTCAAAATGAAAAGGAGCCAGACAATACTATTACCCTGAAAATGAAGGACTGAGATCACACAAGCCATCTAAACCCTCTACCCTAAAATCTGAAATCCTAGTCTAGTGTACTCAAAGTATACCTGAAACTGAGAAGCCTGAGGGGGGGTAAGTGGAGGTTAAATTTCCCTGAAAACCACTGGCAGTCTGCCCTTTTCATCTCTGAGGCTGAGAGCCACGGGCTACTCTTACAGTCTCATGGGTGGGCACTCGCTGAAAGGCACCTTCCTCTGGATGGAGTTAAGAGGACAGGCAGACACAAGAACACACACAAGAAACCTCTAGAACTCAAGGAGCTCCATCTGGAAAAAAAGGAGTTATGCATTCTCTAGCACTGAAAATTCTTCCCATCAAAAGATGATACTTAGCTACAAAAAATATTTTCACTATTGGAGGTATGTTCAGCAATAAGCTTTAGTTTCTATTGCAGAAATTAAATTCGACATGGATTCAAGATACAGTCTGCTATTTTATCATATGGGATATTGTATAAAGGAAATGACACGAAAGCAGTTTCACTTGTGAAAGCCTACTGATTGTTCCAGAGAGAAAGAAAACAGCATTGAGGGGGGAAAAAAAGGTCCTTCTTTAAACAATGGTTTCCTAGGTTCATCTTTCAAAATGTGGGCCAAATCATGAATTCCAGTTCACACACACCTCAGAGAGAGCCAAGTTTGGAATGTGTAGAACAAAGAATGTACTCAGAGATCTCTTGGATGTTTTCCTCCTCAAACATAACGCCAGTGAGGAGTCCAGATGGCAATGTGGTCCACTTTGGGAGAGGATTCTTTTACTGAGATAAGTAGCAAGGCTCTGTAAATAAATCTCCAGGATTAAGTGAGGAATTTTAGGAAGACAACTACTTTTTTATTTGTCTATTTGTTTTTAATTAAATTATTTCTACATGGTATCCTAATATGCTAAAATAGTTAAGTGACAACATTTTATGCAACAGCCTGAAAGTTAGACTAAGATAAAGACTTCACGGTGTGGTTTCTAAAACTTCCAGCTTTCTGCTCCCAAACTGGACCAAGGATTATTTATGTGTATCTGGGAACCGTTTTCCTTGGCACCCTGTTCTTGCTGGACTCAGTTCCTGCTGCTCAGATGAGTCAGGGTCACGTTTTGGCTTAGACAAGAAGCCTTCCTTTTGCCCAGCACAGTTCCCGAAACACAGACTTCTCCCCCAGCTCTAAGGGCTTCCACGAAAACATCCTGAGATGTGATCGAGGAAGGCAGAAAGGACGGTGGATGGACAGAAAGAAGAAACTGCCTTCTTCTGGCAGGTGACTAGCAGATTATTCAATTAAACTGTCTCTTTCATTAGCATACACAATTCAGGGTAACTAAATTTATAGTGCAATTATTTATAATTTTATAGCCAATTTTAATTCATGTTTTGCAAGTACTTAATCTACTCACGTCAGGCCTAGACTCTAGTTCAAAGTGCTGCATTTTACAGCTAACACCAGGCCAAAGTGCTAGGGCATCTTTGTAAAGGCAGAGAGTTAACCAGCTAACTTTTGCAAAGAAATCCACCATGACTTTCAATTTAACAACAAACGCTGGTTTCTGATTTTCCAGGATCCCTCATCTCCTTCTCTTTTGCTTATTTTACTCAGGACTGAGTATTTTAACCCAGCTCTGTGGGAAGCCTTCTCCTTGCTATTTTTTCCTACTTTCAGAGCAGTGGAAAATATGTTTAAGCTGTATAGTTTCTCTTTCTCACTATTCTTTACTAATAAAGTGACACAAATACAGATATTCAACCAGACACTTGCATTCTGTTGCTCCTGTCATATCATTTGTCCCAAAACAACGAAGACTGCCAAAGATGATAATATGGTCACTGTCACCTCGGAGTCTGCTAAGTTCTAATCCATATGGCCACTAAATACACAGTGATGATTTCTGTTGATAATCGCATGGAAATTAAAGAGCAAAAGCACAAATACAAGTGAGCAGAGCCGAATGCTTTGCTGGAATATATCTTTGTTTATCCTCATGCCTTTGAAATGCTACCATGCTTTGAAAGCCACTAGGGCGTGCATCTCAGTTTTAATCCTTGATTTCTAGCAAAAGATGAGAAGACCTAAACCCAGTGCCTATGTGTCTGGCATTATTTAAATGCGGGGCAGAGATACAGAGCAAACCTCTGAAGGCACACTTACCGCCTCTCTAGGGGGCGCCCGTCACTGGAGATGCTTCGAGGAATGTTGGCGGCTCTTTCTGGAGGAGGCATCTTCCCGTCCCCTTTCCCAGCATTCAGCCGCGAGGTCATGGGACTCTGCACCTGGGATGGGACTTGAGGTGAATGAGGTCCCTTGTTGGCATTCCTCTGCCATTTGTTATTATTTCGGAAGGGAAACTTGAATTCGTATGAAACGCCTTCATTCATTTTGTACTCCATCACTGGCATGCGGTAGGTTTCCGAACAACTCCTGTTTGGGGGAAGAGGTGGTGGGGAGGATAATGAATATTGCTTTCTCTTGTTGGTGGAATCACACTGATTCTCATTAACACTTAAAATGGATCCAAAACTTCATCTCGTTTCAAACCATCTTTCAATCTTTGGGCTCTAGAGTTATTTTCCTTTCAAAAACCAGAACCCCAGGAAGTATGACATTAATATTTTCCTTTACTCAATCCTAACTGTCGAGTCTGAGATGTGGAGTCTCTGAAAAACAATGGGACCCACATTCACCCTGGGGGGCCAGAGTACTGAGACCTGACGGGGGAAGGCCACCAGAACAGCGTGACAGGAGGCAGACCCCTGAGAGCGTGGGGCCGCAGAGGAAACAAGCAATCGGCTCTGCGCATCCCTCGCTGCATGCTACGATTGGAATCTAAAAAAACTTGTTGGGATCCTGAGAGTCAAGAAATTAAATGGGGAAAAACCGGGAAATCCAAACTGAGAGCCAAATTTAGCTCAGAAGGAGGAAAAAAAAAAACCCCCAATTATAGAAATACTACAATTATCAAATCCCTACAGAACAAAAGCAAAATCTGAAATCAGACTTTTTCTTTCTTCCAAAGCCAGGAACCTCTCATAGCAGAGCTGTCCCCAGGCAGCAGCCTGAGTGAAATTAATGGCGGGTACAAATGTCTTGTCGCGTTAGCCCCTTTTGGTGCTGCCATCGCAACTCCCAAACCCTGGGAAATTTGAAGCCCACTGCCTCTTGCCTTTACCCAAACAACCAGGGGAGGTTCTAACAGTTATTAACTTGACTGATGGACATGTTACTGGGAAAAAAAACCCTATTCCCACTGAAGCATTAATTCAAACTATGCATTTAAATTTCATCACTAAGTAAAAAAACATGATATCCTTTCTTAAAGGAATTTCAAAAATTGGGGCGCAAGTAGGAAGATTTGGAAAGCAGAGGTTACAGAGTGATTATGAAATAGCTCTTTAAGAGGCACTTTAGAGGCAGTGTAAGGAAAGCCCAAACAGAGCTGCTAATAGAAATTGAATTCAAGCCACAAATATAAGTCACAAATGTAATTTTAGGAAAGTAAAAACCGAAACAGGAGAAATAAATTTAATAATACATTTTACTTAATATGCTCAAAATGCTATCATTTTAATGTAATCAATGTTGAGAAATTATTGATATATTTTATATTCTTCTAAACCTGGCGTACATCTTACATTTACAGCACATATCGCTTTGCGCCAGCTACATCACAAGTGCTCTGTAGCCACGTGGGGCTCGTGGCTTCTCTACTAGACAGCACCACCCCCAGGGATATCCAAGGCCTAGTCTTGATGCGGGGGTGCGGCTGGGGGAGGTGAAAGGTGGAGGGGAGAGCAGAACAGAAGGGCATATGGAGCTGGCTGGTGGGAGAACAAGGACAATGGAAGGTGCTATTCTTTCATGACCTTGCCTATGAGTCTCAGGGTTGACCTCTGACATTTCAAATGTGTACTCCACGACGCATCCTCTCCCATGTCTTCATGAGTCTCTGTTTTTAGGAAGAGCCACTTTTACAGCACATGCTCAGGAGCAACCACTGTCTGCTGGCATCCTGCCCTACCCAGTCACAGCCCCCATCTCCAATGGGTACTCTGGTGGGGCGAGGGGTGTTTCCTTACCATTCTACCCCCAATTCCCCAAAAATCTAGGTCAACCTTAATCTGACCCCCATGCTCAAGGCTCCACTGTGTCTCTTTTATGCTTTACTGCCAAGAGCTTTCAAACTTTTTTGAGGACAACCCAAGTAAGAAACATATTTTATACTGGGAGACGGTAAAACCACATATACACATGTATATTCACCCTTACTCTGGTATCTTCCATTTTGCTATATACTGAATTAATATGTTTCACTAAAAAAGAAAAAAATTAGGTGCAGCCTCCTAAATTGATTTCATGACCTACTCGAGAGTTATGATCTGTGGTTTGTAAAACATTGCTTTATGGTACATTTGACATTACTTTTAGTGGTTAATGAATTCTTATGCCATAAACCCTTTCCTGTGACATTAGGGAATATTACCTTAGGCTTTGATATAATTTCTAGTTTTGATTCTTATATTTACGACAAAAATATGCCATTGTAATACATTTTTGATTGTTACTAGAGATTAATACTAAAGTATGGTTTGGAGTCTTTCTTTTTTGACTAAATAGGGCATATTATTAAATATAAAAAGCTGGTACTCTGGATTTGTATATGCAATGCAAAAATGTTATACTTTGCCAAAGGAATACTGATAAAAATTTGCAGTAATCCACGAAAAATTTCTCTCCTGCTCAAAATCAGGACTAGCTTTGCTTCTCCTCAGCAACGGTCGGTTTTAACTTAGAAGCTCAACAAATGCTATCATCTGCTATAATCCATGCCCCTTCTTATTAGTGGCTAGGAACCAGCACATGTACAGAGCCTGATAATAGAGTATTTTGGGCACTAACTTCCCCAAAATTCCACCTAGGCCGTTTTCCTTTCACTACCCTCCCCCGAAAGTTATGTGCTGAGGCTTTATCTTGCAATACTGCACAGGTGACTTCATAAGCTGCTTCCAGTGATTTTGCACCAGGCAAGTGATGCAATATCAAACAGACGAGCTGCTTTCATCTTTGGGCCTTTGTTTCTTCTAAAATGAGGGATTTGGAATTGAGAGTTGCTAAGCTTTCTTCTTCAAAAACTATTTGAAGCAGTCTTTTAAACTGTGTAACATTTAATACTAAAACTGGTTAAAACATCCCTTTAGCCAAAGACTTTGTCTTCCTTATAGTCTATATTTCATTTCCACCATGCTTAACATACAGCTAGAAACATTCTGTGTATCCTACATCAGCGGAATGTAATATGATAAAGCTTGGAGAGGGAGCAAAGACTCATTCACAGAGAGGGAGAAAGCAAAGAAGTTTCCACGGAACTGAACCTCAGCACCTGCCGTTTCTGATGGTCCTCCGTGGAGAGGGCAACCACCCACTCGCTTCCCGGTCTCTTACTTTCCTCTGCAAAACCGAAGAATGACACGTAGAATCAGGAAGTGGACAGTACACTGAAGAACACAGAGGAAAGCTGCCTTTCAATGCCATGCATAAATTTTCACAAAAGGATTATTATCTTATTCTGAGTAAAATTTGGTGTTGAAGAATGGTAACTCCAGTAATACCTATAACCTACAATGGGCCAGGCACTAAGCTAGCCGCATTACAGCATCTCCACGAAGTAGATGCTGTTATTATCCCCACTTTACAGATGAGGATGTGGAGGCCTGGGGGGATTAACTTGCCCAAGTTTACACGGCCAGGAAGTGGCAGAGCTGGGATTTGAAAACCCAGAATTAATCCACCTATAGGTTAGTTTTATTTTAGTCACTAACTAAACCACTCCAAGTCCCCAAACATCCTTTACCCCATAGAAACTATCGGGTCTCACACGAGGCATAGCCTATGACAAAAAGGAAAATTCAACAACTTTTATACAACCCAATTAAAGAGCTGTGGTCCGGTCAGCAGGAATTACAATGTCAGTGACAAATGGTGACCCGCTGAAACTATAAACTAACTGAAAAGCCACTCCAGCTCCTTATTCTGTTTTTTAGCCTTTTTATTTTTTCCCTTTTCTTATTTCTCATTACTGTCTCCTTTTTTCCTTAAGACACTACAAAATACAGAGAAATGGAGGCCCAGTATATTGAACAGAATATCACAACACCGGACTCTTGAGTCAGAAAAGTTTTCTGTTTGAAGATGGCTCTATCCCTATAAGCCACATGACTCCAGCTTGGAAAAAACACATTAATCTCTTTGAACCAAAGTTCCTCCCCTGAAAAATGAGAGATTTGAACCAGACGATTTCTAACAGCCCTTCTAGCTCTGAAGCGGTACGCTTTTGCACTTTAAAATACTTGGTCTTTTAAAAGGAAGAAAAAACTTTGAGACCATTTTTTATCTAAAAGGTAATTTGGTCTTTTTATGTAACTTGTCTGTTTTTAGCTCTTCATTCTGAATGGCCCTTGATTGCTTTCCTTAAAAACTGTAGGCTAATGGCCCTCAACAGAATAAAGGTTGGCCCTATGCAACACCATCCAGAACATCACATTTAATCTGTCACCCAAGTGTTTTCATCTTGTCAAGAGAATGACATTGAAGATTCAGAGGTCACAGACAGTAATATATTGACGCTGGTCATCTACTCCAGAGGGGTGACAGATGGGGGTGATAGGTTGGGTACCCCCTGCAGAAGGGGCTGCTCACTTCTGGTGAAGTCCACAGGACGGCTCCCCTCAATGTCATGGTGGCTGGTCTTGTTCACTCTTTGGGCAGCGAATGAGCCCCTCCCCCAGCCTCATTCATCATTTTAATAGAAATGAAGCTGCCACAAGGATAAAAAGGAAAATGCCCAACACAGAGGAGGGGTGTAGAAAGTTTGTGTTCTCTCCCTGTCCCTTCGTCTGTTAAAAAAAAAAAAAAATTGTAGTTTGGAAGCAATCCATAGAGGGGTCTAAGAACAGGGACAAGAGTCCTATTTTGTATTTGTTAGTTAAGTATCACTTTTTCTTTATTGTTAAACTGGCTTTATATTTTTTAAAAAGCTGCCTTTTCAAAACGAATGACTCTCCCATGTGAACATAAAAACCCGTGGGTGTATTACATACAGTCACTGCGTCCCGACATGCCTGTGGCTGCTTCAGGTCCTGGAGACCCTAAAACCACACACGGCCGAGGGCCGGGGGCAGCGTGCCTCCAGGAGGCCTGTCCTGGCTCCCGATGGAGCTTTGGGGGTAAAGTCATGGCTGACAAAGAAGAAGAGAGTGACTAGTCAAAGAACAGAGTAATTAGTTGCTAGGAAAACAGCGGTGGGAGTGTGAAGTGCGGAGGAGAAGAAAAAAAATGACAGAAGAGCATTATCCTATTTTGCTGAAAACTATAACAAGGTGTTAATGCTGCAGCTGTTCCCTTTGAAGTCATTTCTAAAGGCAGGAGGGGGGAGCTGGCTTTCAGGCCTCTGAAGGCATCAATGCCAGCATCTCCCACCTGCCCTGCCCAGAAGGTCTGACAGTGGCTTTTTAGATGGAAACTGCAGCGAAAGGAGCAAGGTGTGGCTCCAGGCCCATGGGGTGGTGGTGCAGGGCACTGACCCTTCTGCCGGCCTCCCACCCCAGCGAGAGGATGGCCTGAGTGCTTCACAGTGGTGTTGGGTGACTAAGCAAATGGGACACATCCCCTCAGTGGTGTGGTGGACCAGATCGTCCATCTACCCCAACTGCCTGCAGGGACGCCATGTTGGTAGCCTGCGATTAGCCACAGTGGGAGTACCTGCGCCACGGGAATCAGCAGACACTACAGATCAAGGCTTTTTCCCCAAGGGAAAGGCAATTTACCAGCATATCACTGCTTAGTCTGGTGTATAAGGAAAGGAGTTGTGTGCCAGGCATACTAAGTGACAGGATCTCAGACTCTGAAGTTAGACTTACCTTGGCCAGAGGAGCTTAGGAAGTTACTAACTTTCCTGAGTCTTGGTTTTCTTCAAAACAGAAATAACAATACTATTACTTCCCAGGGTTGCTGTAAGGATTCAGTGTACTAACTCATATAAAAGTGCTTTTTCTAGGACCTGGCACATTGAAGTAAAAGACTCAGTTATTTTCACTGGACACTCCGCAGAAGACATACTAGCCTCGTGTCCCTCCTGTGCATGGAGCCATCTGTCCAGGGCCAGGCCTCTGACCCATCTTTCTAGTAACAACTATTCCAATTCCAGCGTCAGTAGTGTTGTCCCCTTTCTACCCACATTCACACAAATCTATTTCCTTCTCCTCTGCCCTGTATAAACCTGGGAGTCCAGAAATAAGGGCAAGCCCTCGGAACAGATGAAATGGCACCGCGAGATCCAGGGGCTGCATTTTTGAGTCGATAGTCCATAGACTAGCTTCTACTACTCCCTTATTGTATGTGATTAAGGTTAAAACTCTACAAAGCTTGGTTATCTTTCCAGCTAATAACTTCCTGTTTAGAAGCAATAAAGGAGACAACTTGAAAGAGAGACCAAGAGACAGCAGAGAAAGAGACGAGAGAAGCAGTGCAGCGTAGCTGCAGAGTGTCGTAAGCTCCCAGCCGTCTTCCTGAGCTGCCTTGCGTTATTTTTTGAATCACAGTTCAGCACATTGCTTAACGTCAATGAAGACATGCTTGTGGAAACCAGAAGAGGCTAATAGGGGTCATTAGACCTGGTTAACCAAGGCGGGGTATGTGTGTAGGACAGTTTCTGAATATTTCCCTCCATTCCAAAATAGCTAAAATAAAAAGTTCTGAATATATATTTTGATCTTCAGGGAAATCCAGTCGTCCAAAAGACAGTACTTCTTAAAACTATCAGCCAAGAGATTTCACTATATCTTGACGTGCACATGTGATCCCTGGGCCATCTAGGAGGTAACAGTATTAGGAAATACTATCTCTAGCAAAGTCTGGGTGTAACACTTGGTTTGAAAAACTGAAGTACATTTAGATTGTTATTGTCACTTACTTTTTATTGAAAAAAAATATATATATAGCTGCTTACTTTTTTTTCTTAAGAGACAGGGTCTTGTTCTGTCACCCAGACTGGAGTACAATGACATGATCGAAGCTTACTGCAGCCTCCAACTCCTGCGCTCAAGTGATCCTCCTGCCTCAGCCTCCCAAGTAGCTAGGACTACAGGCCCACTCCCCCATGCCTGGCTATATTTTAAATTTTTTGTAGAGACAGGGTCTCACTATGTTGTCCAGGCTGGTCTCAAACAATCCTCCCACTTTGGCCTATCAACATGCTGGGATTACAGGCATAAGCCACCATGCCTGGCCACACTGCTTGCTTTATAAGAGTCTCGTGCTCTACTGACTGAGCTAGCTGGGTGCCGCTCACTGCTTGCTTTTTAAAGGACACAAATAACTCATCATAACCATTTACAATTCACCATCTGACATTCATAAATCTATGAGAGCTCAGGTGTAGGACCAGTCATTTTTTGGGGGAAAAGCAGATAAAGAACATTGTCTTGGTTTTAGAAGGCCTAAGAATTGCCAAAGCTTAAGAGAAAGTCTTAGAAAACAATGGCTTAAAAAACATACATTTTTAGAAAACTACCAACAAGGACAAAAAACAGGTGATTAAATCTGTTCCATCAGGGAGCTTCCCCAGAGACAGAGAAATTAAATCTTCAACAGTGCTGCTGGCTTGGCAGGAGCTGGGAGGGACAGGGAGCTCCTGGGCTTTCCTTTTGGGAAAAGGCTAGAACCAAAACGCCAAAGCATCACAAGCAGGGCCAGCTCATCTGAAGCCAATTCCCAGCACATGCAGATGCCCTTAAGAAAAAGCCTGGTAAGTCATATTCAGCTGCCCAGCAAGGGCCAAAACAGTCCTCTGAGTTTTCAACAGCAATTGGGTACAGATGGGAGATAGAGAAGACTAAGAGCACCATGGAACACAAAAGAAAATCTGACAGTCTGAGATGCTGAGTGTCTTTTCATGTGAAGTGTTCAATGTTTCTCAGCTACTGGTGTAAGATGCTTAAGACAGATATTACCAGACTTCTCCATCTGTAATGGCAACTTTATAAATCAGAGATGTAAAACCTGGGAATGGTCCCCGTTAGCCATTCTCTCCAGCTGCTGTTTGCCACATGTGGAAAGGGAGCTGCATCCTGAGTCAGACTTTCCACCGATGGACTTTCAGCGCCGCATGTGACCCACTGCTCTTCGCGACACCCTACTCCCCCACCGGCTAGGAAGCAGTGTTCTCCATGGGACACAAACCCTGCCCTCCACGCTCAGGCCCACAGGTGCCAGCTCGGACCTACCTCCGCGGGGTGCAGTCATCATGGGGTGGAATGATGACGACCTTCACCGTGACGGAGGTTCTCAGGAGATCTATCATCTGCTCGTGGCTCAGAGTGGCCACCGCCACCTTGCAGATCTCCACCAGGCGGCTGCCCTGCCGCAGCCCTGCCTGCCAGGCGTAGCCGTAGGGCTCCACGTCGGCGACGATGCCCTCGTAGTTGACGTGGAAGCCAAGCTGCCCTAACCCATTTCTTCGCAGAGTCATCTCCACTGATTCACAACCTTTTGAAACAAACTAGACGAGGAAATAAAAGATACTGTGCTTTAATGCGATAGGGGATTAAGGGGTGGACAAGGAACTGGAAAAATGCTGCAAGCAGGGCTATTTCTGAATACCCTGCTGTCAGCTGAAGAGCAGTCTGGTTATTTCCCCTTCGCTAGTCTCTATTCATTAGGCCAAAAGGAACATATTTGTTGCATCCAAAAAACTCAAAGCCTTCCCTGAAGTTACAAGGAAACCTCTAACAGCGACCTACGGGGAGCTGGCAGCAAAGAGAAACCATACTCTGCTACTCATTTTGCCTTTATACAACTCCAGGCGGCAGATACTCAATCAAACAACTCTTTTCAACGCCACCACCAAAGGGCTGGGCTGCAGCATCGGGTCACGTGCAAACAACACAAAAACACAACGTGTCTTCCCCCATTTGTTCTGCTACTATTCCGAAACATAGTGGGAAACACAAGCCAGAGATAAACTCTGTTTGCTTCACCAATCAAGGGAATTTTCAGAGGAGCTAATAAGACAGTACGAGCTTCAGTCACTTGGCTGTAGTCTGCACTGAAAGCTTTATGAAAGAGAAACTGTATATAAGTGAGTGGAAGGAAAAGACTCACCTGCAACCTTTTGACGATCTCTTTGATATCCTCATTGTTAATGAAACTCTCCACTGAAATACATTCTCCTCGTTCGTAGAAGATTTTGAGGCTGGTGTCGGTTGAAGTCCACCCTATCACGTCTCTGCAGGAACAATTGAAAACCACGCTCTTTGTTTCCTGTTCAATGAGGACAATGAACTCATTGGAGATCCCCAAAAGACAGTCTATTTCCATGGCCTTGTTATAGTCTTTGGCCCGGACCGCCCACACGATGGCTCCCATGCTACTGAGCTCAGCTCCTGGGTATGGCTTAGACTTTTCCTTCTTCTTGGAGGCCAGAGAGATGAATGGAAACTTGCCGGAAGGGTCGATAGGGGTATTGGTGACATTCTTTTCTGCCAGATCTTTCAGGTACTCCTGGCGGGTCCGAGTCGCCATGGCCCGGAACTTTTCCGACTTATGAGCAGCATTTTCTGCATTAATCACTTTGGCCAAAAGGAAGTCCCTGAACACATTTGACTTAGGGAAAGTGACCCCTTTAGGGATGGGAGGCCCAAAAGAAGGCACATCTCTGGACCTGGTGACAGCCACACTAAGAGACAAAGCAAAGACCAAAGAGGAAGAGGCACGTTAGTATGTCTCAGTCTCACAACTTGAGAATAAAATACACTTTCTCACAGGCATACCTTTGGAGCAAAATAGCTGCTCATTTTTCCACAAGAAACAACAAATGTTCTGCTTAATATAAGCATGTTCACTTTTTCATTCAATCACAATTAGGATTCGCAGAACATAAATGTTTTCTCTAGGCCAAAAACCCTCATAAAAACCCCAAAAGCTTGAAGTATTAACTTTCTTTTCTTTAACAGATAGGAAACTAATCATAATTCCATGAGAAAACAGATTTACTGAAATATTCTGCATGTGACATTTTAAATACCTATAGACTGTTTTCAAGGGAGGTTACTATAATCACGTGACCTTTCAAAATAAACAGATTCTGTAAGAACACAAATGTGTTCATTTTAGATAGAATGCCTATAAGTAGATAGTTTATAATAAAAGTATCAGAAGATGCATGACAGAAAAGCAGTATATTAAATTTGAATAAAATTAAATATTCGTTGGTCTAAGTGTGAGGCATTATGCAACCAGATTAAAGCATAAGTTTAAAATGAAAATTGGAATTTGAGTAACAGAATGAGTGTGATCTTTATATAACAGCAACAGTGCTTTAAAATCGTATTTTAAAACTGAGCTATTCTTTAGTCCAAATTCTCTACTTTTGGTATTTGACTCTGACAACCTATTTGAGAGAAAAATGTCTTACTTTTCCCATTCCTTTAAGCAAGTTATAAGAAAGCCTGTTGCAGTCATTTCTTCTGCATATATTAATATTTTACTAAAAATGGGCCTAAGAAAAGGACTATATGAACATCTGGGATAACCTATTATTTTTAACCTCAAAAGGAACAAAATGAAGTTCTCCTAAAACAGCAGAAGCTAAATGGAAATGGAGAGCGGTGTGTTTTACATCATGTTCCAAGATTTCAGCAGAGTATGACATGGCTGGAAATGATGATTTTAACATACAAACATCCCTCCTTCCAAATTATTTAAAAGTGAGTAAATTACCCAATTGTTTTAGGTTTCAGAGGAGCAATGTAAAAGTCTGTTTCTTCTGAACTCCTAGAAAAGACATCATCAGAGAGTACGTACCTTTCAAATAAAATTGAAGAACTCTGTTTCATTTTTTCTGTATTTTTAAGCAGGGTTTGCTTTAAGATATTCAGCTTTGCTTTTCAAAAAATAATTATTCCTTGTGAAAATAAAATAAATAAATAAAAATAGGCAAGCTCGGGATACAAATTATATTTTTGGTGAAATGGAAAATCTACACCGTCCTAAGATGCCATGGATGGCCTATTTGTTGGTTTTCACAAGGTTATTTAAAAAAACAAAAAAAGACCACTAGTTCACTTGATGACGAAGAAAGGTGGCAAGCAACATTCCATCTTCTAACTGGAGAAGAGAATTCACAGAAACCTCTGCATGCATTATGGCTTAATTATACCACTATGTATTAGAAAGGCAATTTTTCTTGTCTATTGTGAACTGTCTGGCTTGAATGCTGACAGCTGTATAATTTTAATTTGATGTTATTTTTTTTTTT
>RJWJ010029152.1:0-20877 GCA_004363605.1 Indri indri
AAAAAAAAAAAAAAAATACTGGTTTCCATCAAAAATGAGTGAAATCTTCTGATTCTGCAGAGACAGGAATCTATTAGAAGGATGTGTGCTAAGTTCTTTACAAGTGATAAGAAAGGTACTTTGGCTATGCCAACTTAGCGCCTGAAGATGTATGAATGAAAATTTGGCATTAGATGTGAGGCTGAGCATTTCCTTGATGCTTTTACTCTGGGGTCTTTGCGTACGACAATCTTTAGAACACAGACTGGTTTCATTTTATTCCACACAAAATCTTCAGCGTCATCTTAAAACTGTATCAAGCTTTGAAAACACATACTGAAGTATTGTGAAATTTAAAAAAAAATTTTTAAATATTTGCATAGTTTTGAAGTGAATTCTTTTACATAGCTTTCCTAATCACTCAGATATGTATTTAATAAGAGGAAATTCTACATGTTGTCCAAAACAACCTTGCTAGTAATTCTGATGAATCTGGGGGTTAACTATTATTAAAATCTTTCAGCATTGCAGGTACGTAAAGATCACGTTAATGTGACAATTATGATAGTGTATAATTGTGAAGGCTATTGCTTCAACACCACTTTTGCATGTTTGGTGTTAGCCATCCAGCTCAGGCATTTGTGTTGCACCTGACAATCTTAGGAAAGATGGCCTTGGGGACTAGTTCAGACCCGCACTGATGGACTGCCTTAGAAGCCTGACTTCCTCTAGACTTTGAACAAGCCAGACTTCCTCTCGTTTAGAAAACAGATTTGCGTCTACGGCCATACCACCCTGAATGCGCCCAATCTTGTCTGATCTCGGAAGCTAAGCAGGGTCGGGCCTGGTTAGTACTATTATTTTTAATTCAATAAAAAAAAAAAAAAGAAAACAGACTTGTATTTAATGTGCTTACTTCTGAAAACTCCAGATGGAAATAAAACCTAGAAGGCAAATATTGGCCAATTTTTTCCCATTCTTTTTAAGTGGAAGATGAACAAGATTTCTAATGTACATTTAACGTGCATGAACAATGAATAAATTAGTATGAATTGAGTCTTGTTCCCATGTCCAAATTCTTGGTTGGTTGGGGTTTCTTTTATTGTTTTAAGGGTGACAATTACCTTTTGAGCCTATGAAATTTAAGTTGTTAAAATTTGACAGTCATACTTCTTTCTTCTCATTCTAGAAACTAATGTGGTTGTAATCATGTTCCTTATTCTTGGAACAACTTGCAAGACAGTGATACAGTTTAAAATTACCTCTCATGTTGAAAAAGTCTGAAACTGAGAATCTGGCGACATCATGAAAATTTAAAATTTTGGTTTTAAGTACTTAAAACAATTTGTCATAAATATGCTTTATGTTACTGCTTTTAATATAAAAGTAATAGAATATTGAAGTAATACTGTCTAGTACTCTGGACATTAAATCTGCTAGATGAGAAGTAAATAATAATCTATTTTTCTTTTAACTGCTCTTTAGATGTCAAAATACTTGGCATAAAAATTTCTAAGCACACATGTATTTTTAAAGTTTCCTAAAGGCATAATAGGCTGTAAGTTATCTTACTTGTTTATAATAAAGTTTGTTTTGAGTATTGCACTCACTTTAAAATTCTGAAAAAACAAAGGCTGGGCACATATAATTACAAAGCCCAGGCAACAGGAATTTCGGGTTGTATTTTCTAAGAACAATATATTTTTAGCTTATAGCTAATAGTGCATTTACTTGGAAAAATGTGAGTAAAGGTAATTAACATTACAAACTGAGACTCTTCTGTTTATTTTTTCAGAACTATCTTGGCTGAAAGGCTAAGACTATTTTGTGAGAAATAATTCTGATTTGTACATAAATGGCTTGAAGAAAATGTATGATCATATCGACTCCTAAATGGATTTTTCATTAGATAAATGTTTAACAAGATACATTAGATATGTCCAGGAAAAGGCAAGTTCTAAATATACACTTGGAAGTGGGCTATAATTTTTTCTCAGTCTCTTCCCTCACATCATCTAATTGTTCTGAAAGTTACAAAAGTAATAGCACATGGCTAAAATAATTTTAAAAAGTTAGAGTAAAAAATACCCTTTGAGACTATCCCCTTGTCAAAATTCTACTCCCCTTCTTGGAGGAAACCAGTGTTAAGTTTTATATGCAAATTTGCAGACCTTTTTCCTAAGCACTTATCTATATAGGTACAGGTACCCATTTTTTTGCACAAATATTAGATAATGCTATACACATTCTATAATTTTTGTCATTTAATAGCTCAGGGAAGGGTCTGGTTCCAGGTTAAGACAGAGTACACACACATTCCCCCCCTTTTGTTCTCACCAAACACAGCTAAAAAGTCTGGACAGAACGTATTACACAGCTATTTGAGGACTCTGAAAATGCCAGAACTCTGAGCACCACTGAAGTGGTGGCGAGTTTTCCATTTTTTTCCTTCTAGTATCTTCAGGCCCAAACACAGAAGCAAGCACTGAAGTGCAGAGATGCAGAAGCCTGGATCGAGGAACAGGAAGGAAAGGAGCAGCTAAAGCTCAGAGAGTGAGGGAAATGCCCCTTTTTTCCCTTTCCTTTTTCTCTATTTTTCATGCTCGAGTTCCTAGGTAATCCCCTGGTTGCCAGTGGGAGCCCACAGAAGCCATATGTCCAAGGCAGGGGAATTTCATATGTTTCCATTTGGTAGAGCTACAGCACCAAGAGGGTGGGGCTAAGCTGATGTGCTGTTTTTCTCTCTGAAGGACGTGGCTCAGTTATGGAAGTGGGCAGTTTGGGGCTGGAGCACCGAAAAAGGGGAGACCCAGGGAACCAGAAAGCACTGGGGAGAGAGTAGAGAGGGAAGAGCTAAAGTGACTCTACAAAGTTATTTATGAACACTTGGGCTCACCCTGACCTATTTACCTGTTCACACTGCTCACATGTGGAGCCAATCCTAACGAGCATACCAAAACCAAGTGAGAACTGAGCGAACAGGTAATGCCTGCTCAGGTTTCAGACTGAGTGCAAGATGGCGCACACGTGGGATTGTGTGCAAAAGCTTTGAAAACCGAACTGACATTGGGACCAACGCCCACAGAAGGCAGGTCGGAATTTGTGGCCTCACCAGATCAGTTTCCTGCTAAAACAAAAATATCAACATTTTCTATAGGATTTAAACAAGAGCCTATGTCTCATCATGTAATATTAAATTCAAAGTGTCTAGGATGCAATCCCAAAGTATTAAGCATATGAAGCACCATAAAAATACAGACTTTAAAGTAGCTAATATTAGAAAGTTCAAATGAGTAATTCCACTCTCAAATACTAAAATAGAAATTATCAGTAAAGAAATAGATGATATAAAGAACCAGATGAAAATATTAGAACTGAAAAATATTATAAAAATTTAAAAAACTCACTAGATTCAATGGCAGAATGGAGATAACAAAAAGATAGACTGATAAAATCATCCAATCTGAACAACAGAAGTGAGATTGAAAAACAAATGAACAGTTTCTGGGACCGGTAGGATAATAATAAAAGGTCTCACAGTCATGTCACAGGCAGATAAGAGAAAGAGTGTAGTGCTTTAAAAACATCCGAATAATTAATGGGTAAAAAAACTCCCAAGACTGGTGACAGATTGGTGAAACCTTATAAATTCAATAATCTCAGTAAACCCCAAACAGGATAAACCCTTAGAAATCCATGCCCAGACACTTCGTGATCAAACTCCTGAAATCTAAAAGACATCTTGAAAACAGAGAAAAATGATACAATACTTACAGGGAAACAATAATTTGAATGAAAGCAAAGTTTCAACAGAAACCATGGAGATGAGAAGGAAGTGGCCCATTTCTTAAAGTGCTGAAATAAAACTGTCAACACAGAATACTATAACCAGTGAAATATCCCTCAGGAATGAAGGTGAAATAAAGAAATTCTGAGATAAAGGAAAATGAAAGATTGGGAGCCAGCAGACCTGTTCTAAAGGAACTGCAGCTAAAGGAAATTTTTTAGACACAGAGAAATAGTACCAAAAGGAAACGTGAAACATCAGGAATGAAGAAGAGCAACAAAAATTGTAAATATCGGTAAATATAATAGACTCTTCTCCTCTTGAATTCTATAAAACATGTTTGATGGTTGAAAGAAAAAAATATAACATTGTCTGATAGGATTTTCAATGTATGCAGATGCAATGTATAAGACAATTATAACCCAAAGTGGGTAGGTAAAGGGGCCTACATGGTGGTAAGGTCTCTATATTCCAATTAAAATGATAAAAAATAATGGTTCTAAATAGACTAAAAATTTTCCATTAAAAATTATACAAAAATATAGTCAAAATGGCTGGGCACAGTGGCTCACACCTGTAATCCCAGCACTATGGGAGGCTGAGGCAGGAGGATCACCTGAGGCCAGGAGACCAGCCTGAGCAATAGGGCAAGACTCCATCTCTACAAAAAAATAGAAAAAGCAGTCAGGTGTGTTGGTACATGCCTGTGGTCCCAGCTACTGGGGAGTTTGAGGTTGCAATGAGCTATGATAATGCCACTGCACTCTAGTCTGGGCAACAGAGCAAGACCCTGTCTCCAAAGAGAAAAAAAAAAAGAGAGAGTCAAAATCACAATAGATAAAATAGAACACTAAAAATGTTCAAATAACTCAAAAGAAGCAGGAAAGGGGAAGCTGAGGAACAGAGGGAATAAAGCCAAACATATCAATAATTACATTAAATGTAAATGATATAAATGCACCAATTAAAACAGTGTCAGAATGACTTTTTAAAAAACATGATTCAACTACATGGTATCTATAAGAAATTCATTTTAAATATCAGTAGGATAATAGGAGAAGGATGGAAAAAAAGATATACCATACAAACACCAAAAAAGGAAAGCAATGTTGATTTTGAGCAAAGGAAATTACCAGGGATAAAGAAGGTTATTGTATGTTAATAAAAGGGTCAATTCACCAAGAAGACACAGCATTCTTAAATGTGTATGTACCTAACAGTACAGCTTCAAAATACACATGCTTCTGTGGCGATAGTGCTACCACAAAATGGTGAACCTTCCTAAAACCTGCTGGACTTTCTGTGCCAAGTGTGGTAAGCACCATCCCCACAAAATGGCACGGTGCAAGAACAAGGTTTCCCTGTGCCCCTGGGGAAAGCAGCACTACGGCAGGAAGCAGAGTGGCTATGGTGGGCAAACCAAGCTGAATTTCCAGAAAAAGAATACAACTACAAAGATTGTGCTGACGCAAAATATACAAAGGAAATCTGACAGGACAGAACTAGACAAATTCACAATTATAGTCAGAGACATCAACGCTCGTATTGATAATAGAACTGACACACAGAAAATCCTCAAAGATAAACCACCAAAGAGGAATTCTTAAGAGACATTAGAAAATATTTTAAATGGAAGAAAAATGAAATTGTAGCATATTAAAATCTGTGGGCACAGATAAATCAGTGCTTGGAGGAAAATTTATTGCATTGAGTGCTTATGTGAGGAAAGGAAGTTTCAGATCAATAATCTCAATAATCTGAACATCTACCTCAGGAAACTAGGAAAGGACGAACAAAATAAAATAAACCGCATCTAGCAGAATGGAGGAAAAAGTAAAAAGCAGGAACTGACAAAATAAAAAACAAAACCAAAAAATGAGTGAAGCCAAAAGCTAATTCTTTGAAAAAATTTGTTATTGATAAGCCCTCTGGCAAGGCTGACCAAAAAAAAAAAAAAAAAAAGCCATACATTACCAAGAGCAGGAACCAAATAATTTTCATTTTACTGATTTTTAGTGAGATGAACATCTTTTTCATATTTATCGATCATCTTTACTTCTTTGATGAATGGCCTGTTCATGTACTTTGCCAATCTTTTAAAATTATTTTGGGAAAAAAATTTAGAGAACACATTGCCCTTTTATTCAGTGAGTTTCTTTGTCTGACTTGTTAGGATCTCTTTATATATGTGATACCAATCTTCTGTTAAATATGTTGCAAATACTTTATCACAGCCCATTACTTACTTAACTTTATCCTTTCTTTTTATGGGAAATATTAATTTGTATCATGAAACCTCAAACTTTTCCTTTACAAATGGGGGATTTTTTGTCACTTTCAGAAAGACTTACCCTTTGATCAAAAAAAAAATTCTACATGTTCTAGTGCTTTTTAAAAACCTTGCCTTGTTTTTAGATTTTTAATCCAACTGGAATTGATTTTTGGTGAATATGAAGTAAAAATCCAGCTTTTCTAATCAATTGAGTAGCAGGTGGATTTAATGCCATCCAGTGCACATTCCTGATATAAAATACTACATATTTTTTCATAAATTCCTATAAGTACTTGGGAAGGTTCCTAGATGCTGCTCTTCTTTGGATCAATTTGTCTATACCTGAGCTCACAGTACTGTTTTATTATATTAATAATTTTGTAGTTTATTTTATATCTGGTAGGGCAGGTCTTTATATTCTCATTTTGTTCTCTTTTCTTGGTTATTTTCTTCTTTATATGAACTTTAGAATGAACTTGACAAAATCTATTTTAAAATTCCATTCGGGAGTTTTATTAAAGTACATTGCATTTGCCAATTTCGGAGGACTGACATCTTTCTAATAGAGTCTTTTTATCCTCAAATATAGTACATCTCCATTTAGGTTGGTCTTCCTATATTTATTTCAGTAAGGTCTTCGAGTTTTCATCAAAAAGGTCTTCCCATTCCTTTGCTGGATTTGTTTCCCCCCTCCATCAAATTTTCTAAATAGTTCTTGCCTACGTACAAGAAAGGGACTAAATTGGAAGGAAAATTATTCCTTTTTCTGATAAATGAGAAAAGAATATGGGTGAAGACTGAGAAATTAAAAATACTGTCATCAACCAAATTGTTTTGGAATCACCTCAAAAGAGAATTGGAAATGACTCAACTGTTCATCAATAAGGAACTGGTTAGAGAAAACATTCACACTGTGGAACACGATGCAGCTTTCATAATACAGTGAGAAAGCTCTCAATGTACTAAGATGTGGAAAGAGCTTCGAGATATAGCTTAGGTGGACAAAAGATAGTGTATGTAATATATTACCTTTTGTTTAAGAAAGCGAAGGGTAATAAAAATACCTGTGTCGACATCAAGATCCTCTGGAAGGATGCGTACACCAGCCAGTGGCCACCTGGGGCTGGGGAAGGAATGCAGAGATGCAGAAGGAGACTTCAGGGTTTACCTTTTCACGTGGCTTTGATTTCTGAACCCTAAGAATGCATTAACCGTTAAAAAAAATCCTAGAGAAAACACGAAAGAAACAAATCTAAATACCCATTCTTCAAAGGTATTCTCCCCTCCCCCGTGAAGATTCTAAGCTGTGTGACTGTTAATGACAGACTAACAACAGAGCCACGCAGGGCACCTTGAAGTGAACGTTCTTAAAGCTCCTGGACTGAGCCCCACGCAGGAGGCCACCAATGGGGAGTGGAACAGGGCAGGGCCAGCCCGCCCCCTGCTGAATGGCAAGGTAATACATACTGACTTTGACTAAAGCAACAAACCTCTAGAAATAGAATTTTAGTTTTTTTGTTTTTTTTTTTATTGTTTGTTGTTTATAGGGGTACAGATGTTTAGGTTACGTATGTTGCCCTTGCCCTCCCTTCCCCCCAAGTCCCAGTCCCAAGCGTGTCCATCTCTCGGAGGGTGCGCATTGCACCCTTTGTGTACGCATATATCCGTCCCCTCCTCCCCCTCACCCCTCCCCCTTCCCCCTCCCTCCCTACCCGACATCCAATAGATGTTATTCTTATATGTACACTTATGTGTTGTTCAGTAACTACCAATTTGATGGTGAGTACATGTAATAGAATTTTAAAACGAATCTGTGATATCAACAATAAAATACACAGCACGGCATTCTCAGGCATTGAAGCTCATCAAGTACCTTTGAAAGGTTCAGGTCTGACCTCGTTTTCCCCATTCTGATCTGGACGCCAGGCTCTGCTCCACTTCCCTCCACAGCAGGGACCAAGGGACAGGGTTTCCTGTGGCACGATGACTATGTAACATGGTGCTCCTGGACCCCGTGTGGCTGCTCTTTGTGGGACATCTTCCTCACGGCGACCGTGAAATGGATGGCCAACATTAAAATTTAATGAAGACAAAATACAAACTTTAATTTCTTTAAAAGAAGCGTTGTGGGGCCTGGTGTGGTGGCTCACGCCTGTGATCCCAGCACTCTGAGAGGCTGAGGAGAGACGATCGCTGGAGGTCAGGAGTTCGAGACTAGTCTGAGCAAGAGTGAGACCCCGTCTCTACTAAAAATAGAAAAAATCAGCCAGGCGTGGTGGCGCATGCCTTTATTCCCAGCTACTCAGGACACTGAGGCAGGAGGATCGCTTGAGCCCAGTGGTTAGAGGTTGCTGTGAGCTAGGCTGATGCCACTGTACTTTAGCCCAGGTGACAGAGTGAGATCTGTCTCAAAAAAAAAAAAAAAAAAAAGAAGTGTTGTGGATTTAAATGGTTGGGGCTCCTGCTCTATAAGTGGGAGTGTAAATTCGTGTAAGTACTTTGGAGGATAATTTGGCTTTATTGATATTAAAAAGGAACATGTCTGATTTAGCAATTCCATTCCTAAAAGTCTTCTGATCTATCCATGTGTGCAGACGTACTGAACAAGAGTGTTCACATGGTGTTGGACACGGGTCAGAGGATGGCTCATCCACATCGTCTGCCTCTAGTAATGAGCTAAATGGGGAGGGGGAGTAATGAGCTCGAGGGGGAGGAATGCAAAAAAGGAAAGCGTGCGACAGTCTTATAGCATGTGAAAAACACAAACGGAAGAACAACCTGCTCCCAGTGTTTTCCATATGAGAAACGGTGTTCAGAGACGTGCCCCTGAGGGCCTCCGTGCAGTGTTTCAAGAAGCTCACGGGCTGCCTGTGGTAAGTGAGGCTTGGATCTGCGGCTTGGGGTTTGGCTGTGTACATATGGGCTTTCAATTTTACTAAGAAAGATGGTCTCGACTAGTTAGGAGTGTTTATTTTGTGAAAGTTAACATTGCCTTTAATTCATGTTTTATTGTTCTTATGACTTAGGTGTTGACTAATCCCTTTATCAGTTTCAGTTTCATTATTTTAGAGCTTCCAGATTGCAGAAGAATTAGGGAGTTCCCCTGTCTCTGGGTTGCTGTCTGGTCTTTGAGAAGAACCTGGGAAGTCTGGACCAAGCACACCCTTCCTGCCCAGAGCCTCCGAGAGCAGCCTTCCCTGCTGCTCCGAGGGTGAGGAGGGTGAGGCACGGCCACCTGGCCTGACTCCGTGCCACCCCCAGGCCTTTGACCGTGTTCACTGTGATGACACTCAGCCCCCGTTTGCCATCTGTGCTTTCTACAAGGGCGACTTAGCTCGATGTTTCCTTGAAGCCCAGCTCAAGCTCTCCTTTGCTATGCATGTCCCCCAGCCATGGAACAAAGCTGACATCCAGAGCAAAGCATCCTCTCCACACAAGATCCCTGCAAACAAACACCGGACCTTGTGCCTACATTTCAGGTCACTAGGTGGTTCCTAAGATGTAACTACACAAGGCAAAAGTCTGGAGCAACGGGCTAGCATTTAAAACCAAAAATTACTACTGGAAATAAAAAAGGGAAAAGAGGATAGCTGTAGTAGAATTATTGGATAGTTAGAGTTTAAAGAAAAATACATGAGTGAATATGAAATTTTTCTTCTACTCTTGCACAAGGAGCAAGCTAAATAAATAGAGATGAGAAGTAGCACAGACAAACACTAGCCTGGGCCAACATTTTTCCTGGCACACAGCACAGGATGCTGCCAGAGTAAACACAGTAGGTGTTGTGGCCGCGAAAGCAGATCCGGTCGTGCAGGCTGGAGAACCACCTCCCCACCGTGGGAGGGCAGCCCCCATCGCGCTGGCTCACGGGCACGCCCTGACCCGACACAGCAAAGGTTTAACTCACGAGCAGCTTCAGTACCAGACAGCTTTGGACGCGAAGGACAAGCAGCCCGTGACAAGCATTCTGAACGCCAAGCAGCATGCATTTTCATTCACGCACTTCCAATTTGTAATCATTTCGATGTACTGAATTCAGTTTACTGCAGGCAAAGTTAAAAAAGCAAGTTATCAAAACTTACAAGTTTTTTTTAAATCGAAACATGATTTCACAGTGATAAGATCAACTTACCCTCAACTCCCGACAATTTAGTACTACAAATATTTTAAAATGGAAAATATTCCTACCAGTTAAAATCAGAACCACTTACAATTCTTAAAACCAACATGTTTGAGATTGTCATAATAAAATGTTGTGAAAAAAAGATTGCAGTCAACTGAAGTCCTAGATCTTTGCCCCCTGTACTGTGCAGTAGGGACTGTGCCCACGGCCTGCTGCCTGCTGCCCAGGTGTGGCTTTGGGCAGCCCCGGCCTGTCCAGCTCAGGCCCCTCAGTTGTGAGATGCCCCTAATGTCTGCCATGACCACTGCAGAGGGGTGTTCCAAACGTTAAATTAGACGCTAAATGTGAGAATACTTTTAAGTTATGAAATACATAAATATATTTTGAGATGTTTAACGATATTAAAAATGAGATTCTTGTTGAACTAGATTATCTAGTAATTTTCCCAATAAACTGTTTTTTAAAGAAGAAAAGGAAGGTGGGTACTAAGTTCTACACTTTGACAAGAGATGAAAGATGCAGCGAACAGCACAAGGAGCATCTGGCAACTGAAGACCCTCACAGTGAGACTCGCCAGGTACAAGAGCACAGTTCTTACGGCTCAGACAGGGCTGACGTTGGGAAAGTCAGATAAAAATACATATAAAAATTAGGGTAGGAAAACTAATATTTGTCATTCTTTTTTATTCCTTTGAAAAGGGGGCAGAGTTACTAAGTTTTCAAGATCTCATTACAGCTCTGGCTTCTGCTTCAACATGGGGACTTGTCCACTATGACTGCGAATGTATAACTAACCGAATTGAGAAATTCAACACCTTTCACCCCTAAGCATTTAGGACTCATGATAAAATACTGCAACAACTGATCATGCGTAGGCTTTAGTCCAGAGGTTTATGGACGATTACATCCTCAACCGCGTCTTACAGACCCCGTTCTTCCGTTGACAAATCCCACCTAAGACGGAGCACACAGCTGTCATACTGGCTTGCTCTCAGGCTGAGCCGTGAGAGGTGCCAAGAGCCAACTAAGAGCATATAGACATAATTTCCAGCAAATACTAATCCTAACAACAAAACCTGCAGTCTAAACATTCAAAGCACTCAGCTCCAGACTGTAAAGTAAGACAACTGGGTAATGAAGTACTGTAGCCAGCATTCAAAAAGGGAATGAGCTGCTCCAGGAAGGAAGGGTTTTCGCAGTATCTTTTTGGAGATTTTGCAAAGAGGGATCTTGCAGTGGACAGGCTGCACTGGAGACATCCAGATACACTGGAAAGACTTGGGGACACAGCTGACCCCATGATCATTTGTCTTTTCTGTAAGCACTGGAGTCCCTCCCACGTGCCAGGCATTGAGCACACAGAAAGCAGCCCTCTCCTAGGGAGGTCTTAGCCCAGCAGAGAAGACAAGCAGGGACAATGCATAGATCAGTGTGATCAATACCAAAAGGGCGGTTGGGACAGAACTGTGAGAGCCGGTGTATCCGCGTGTGCTGAGGTCAGAGAAAGCTGCCCAGCAGAGTTTTGTGCTGTACCCTAAAGGACAACAGCACTTCAGCTCGACAGACTTGGAAATCTGGCTGGGGAACATTACAGGTGAAGGAGATGGTGTCCGTAGAAAGCAAGGGGTGTTCAGAGACACGCACATGAGTGTCCTATAAAAGCACCATTTTCCTCAGGAAGTGGAAATAGTATGAGGGAACGGTACGTACCTTCACGGCCACACAAACCAATATGATGACTTCCTGGAAAAGGGAATAATGTGATAGACTTACCCTGAATTAACTGTATTATAAAATTTCCTGTTCAATTTAAAATGATTTGAGGGCTCCCCACCAGAGAAATTAGCATTTCTATCATCATACATTGTCACCTGGTCCTTAAATATTTAGTGAACATAATTGTTTTCATGATACTTTGGAATATAAAATATTCAAATTGAGCAAGTTAGTTTCCTTCACTCTAGCTTTCTTTAAAATTAAGTTTACATGTTGCATCAAAAAGTTAGAAAAACTCCCTTAAACACAATAGAAAAAAGATTAAAAAAAAAAAAAGTTAGAAAAAGGGGCTGGGTGCTGCAGCTTATGCCTCACTCTGGGAGGACGAGGTGGGAGGATCACTTGAGGCCAGAAGTTTGAGACCAGCCTGGGCAACATAGAGATTCCGTCTCTACAAAAAAAAAAAAAAACAAATTAGCTGGGCGTGGTGGTACACTCCTGTAGTCCCAGCTACTCGGAAGGCTGAGGAGGGAGGATCACTTGAGCCCAGGAGCTTGAGGCTGCAGTGAGCTACTGACTGCACCACTACACTCCAGCATGGGCAACAGAGCAAGACCCTGTCTCTAAAAAACAAAAAAAGTTAGAGAAAGGAGTTGTCAGAGCACAGGCTTATTCAGTTTTCATTGAGTTTCCCATGTAAGTTTAATGACAATGTCCTCTAGCACGAAGGAGCACACTGAGATTATTGCAAGTTCCAGAGCTGGCTCAACCCACCTCGTACTTGGTTAGCAGAAGGTCCAAACAAGTGTGCGTCAAAGTCGAATGTTTTCCTTACGATAAAATATGTTCTTAAAAATAAAATATAGACTGTTGAGATGATTAAATATGCCTCATATTACTACACTGGGAGATGTGTTTAGCAATCAGTACAGCAAGGGGTACCCATCCCCTGAAGCTGTGCTGGCCCTGAGCAGCAAGCTGACGGTCCTGGTGTCCTTGCTGAAGGCACAACTGCCCCCAGGCCAGGGAACAGCACCTCTGGTATAGCTGGCCATGTGCTGGGAAGTTAACAACTCCAATACTTCACGAAAGACACACATTTTGCTTTTTCGGTACGTACCAGAAAACTAACTTCATATTATATAATTGCAAGATAAGAAAAACATAAACATCTTTGATTCTGTAAGTTCCTAATGGTATAGTAATTTCATAAAATTTTTAGAAAATGTCAGAGATGCGTACTGATTTTGCGTTGAAATGACAGACACCTTGGATGTTTTCAAACACTATAGCGTAAAAAAGTGGGCTAAAGATAGGTAAGACAAGATAGCATAATGTAGGTAATCGTTGAAGCTGGCTGATGTAGTGATTCACTATGGTATTTTCTCTGTATTGGTGTATATTTGAAAATCTCCATAATAAAACATGTAAAAGTATATAAATGCTATGTTTGAAGAAAAAACCAAAGATCCCTAATCACATGATTTTCTACCAGTAAGCAGTATTTTCTAACCTTAGGGGTGATGGCCAAAAACTCAGCCACTTTTCCTACTGAAAGTAGTCAGTCTAGTGTTCTCAGAAAAGTCCTCTAAAATTCTAAAAACAACCCTTTTTAAAGAAGTAAATGCAGGCCGGGCGCGGTGGCTCAAGCCTGTAATCCTAGCACTCTGGGAGGCCGAGGTGGGCGGATCGTTCTGAGCTCAGGAGTTCGAGACCAGCCTGAGCAAGAGTGAGACCCCATCTCTACCAAAAATAGAAAGAAAATTAATTGGACAGCTAAAAATATATATATGGAAAAAAATCAGCCGGGCATGGTGGCGCATGCTTGTAGTCCCAGCTACGGGAGGCTGAGACAGTAGGATTGCTCGAGCCCAGGAGTTTGAGGTTGCTGTGAGCTAGGCTGTCGCCACGGCACTCACCCCAGGCAAGAGAGTGAGACTCTGTCTCAAAAAAAAAAAAAAAAAAAAAAAGTAAATGCAATCAGGAAATAACAAAGTAACAATTGGGACAAACTCAAACTGTGTGTACATGAATAGTTATATGGATTAGGAAAGACATACTTCACGACTGGCACAAAAAATTATTAAAACTTCACAGGTGTTTTAAAGCACCTCCAATTCTCCCTTCCAAAAAAATAAAAAGGACAAAGATGACAGAAAATGAAGAACCATCATACTGCTGTGTCACAGTATAAGTTACAAATCATTTAGGTTTCTAATTTTAGCATCAGATTCTTTAAATAATATTATTGATTTGCTAGAAATCAATGTCTCAAACATTTCAGCAACTCTCAAGCCACAAGTAATGTTTTTAACGAAACCATTACAGATTCCCAAATTGTGATGTTCTCATTTTCACTTAAATGCTGGTTTATAAAAGAATAAATTACAATCTCAAATCTAAATGCTCTTCATATTCTTATTCTAGGAAGACTGAAAAATTTACTTTTCTGGAAATCTAAATTAAGAGCTTCCTGAAAACTTAGTAAGTTGTGGGGAATGTACCATAATATTTGTTACTAGACTGACGAATACTAAATTATCTCCCCTCTTCATTTTTCCTACAGGCAAAGCCTTATTAAGAACCACCATGATTTGGTTCTCCAGAAACTTTTATTGGACAAAGGTGTGGAATGACATATGGTATCTGTGGTTTAATTAACAGGATCATTTATAAAACATCTTTACATTTATCTTATTTTTAAAATTCTTGCTTTTGAATAAACTGATGTGTTAGAATGGGCATGCTCCTATCCCATGCAAAAAGCTGTTAAAAAATGAGCAGCTTGCAAATCTGTCATAATGAGACATTGAATAAAACATTCTTATAGTGAGATCTAAGAAGTAGTTCAGTTTGAGAATTTGCTTCCGATTCTGACTTTCCAAAATAAAATATTCAAGGTATAAAAAAAGCAAAACTTAAAAATATCTAAAAGCAGATACATACTGATATTTTTATCCAAGTCACTTGCCAGAGTATGTATGTGTCTCTGTGCTCTGTTGATTAAAATAAAAATAGTAGGCATCTTTTAACTAAAAGTTAATTAAACTTACCAGTCTGCAGCTAAAAAGTCACAGTGGAAGAACATATGTAAGGTGAAGAAAGCTTTTTAACCTTTCAGACTTAAATAATACTGCTGTATTTCAACTTTAAAGAAAGGTTCCATTATACATTTTTTGCACTGACATTTTAAAATATAAGAACAAGTCTTTGTAATACAATATATACTTCAGTATACCCAATATACCTTATGTGAACCAAAAACATGTCAACTTGCTAACTGCAGTAAGGCATTTAAGTATCCAGCAAAAGCTATAAAGAAATTTCTTAATGAGTGGTATCCTTTTAAGAGTAACTAGATTTAGTGGGCTTCCTTAAAATGAACATTAAATGAAAGACTTGAAAAACAGGCAGTGATGCCATTATACTGAATTCCAGAAAAAGCATAGTACAATGTGATTTCTAGCAGGGAGACCAGATAGATCAGCAAACTGGAAACAGATGAGGGTCCAGCTTACATGGTCTGTCACATTTTATCAATCGCTGAGAGTAGAATTAGTTGCCTCGTAGGTTTGGTTAAAGGCTGGAATCCTTAGAGCTGATCCCACAGCCTAAAGCAAAACAGGTCCTCAAGATAGACTTCCTGAATTGGCCTGGACGACGATGCTTTAAAATCAACAGAGAGCTGGACAGTGTAAAGTTCATGGAAATCTCCATCTTCCATTTTATTTTGTATGCTAGTGAGTGACTACTGATCTAGAATTTCAAGTGTGGATCACGTAAACACCGTGTAGAATGTGGTAAACTGAATTAAATAAGAGATGCACTGGCTATCAATGCCAGAGTCTTTGAATATCAGGTCATAAATATAACCAATTGTGCAACATAACCGACATGATGAGAAAAGCACACCTTACGATTAACAAATTTTAGTTCACATGATTAAAAAAAATAAAATATTAAACTGCATTTAGTGCAACATTTTATCATATCATACATCAGATACCATGCTGTAGAGACATATTGGGCTAGACCCCATATATACAGTACATACCATGTTTTAAACTAAAGGTGAAAGGGAAGATATGGAACAGAAAATTTTTACATACATGTATACATCTAGTGGTGTTGCCCATTGGATTAGATTTATTATATGATTTGCTGTGCCACTTCCACTAGCCTGCAGAACACTCCAAATTCTTTTTTCCCCGCAAAGATCTACTTTTGTATAAAGTAGAAAAAGATGGTGGTAAAAAACTTCAGATTCTTCAAGCTCCAACGACTGTGTCTCAGATACCACTGATGAACACCTAAAAAACAGTAAGGGCGATTTAGAAATCCACATAATTATAAATGTAAAAATAAATATAACTTAAAGCCTAAAAGAGAAGTAGTGAATACTTCATCTTGTGTTACTACTTGCCTGTACCTATTAGATGATGTTGACTATAAATAAAAAGTCCACTGCAGTAAATGGGAAAAAGGAGGAAGCTTTAAAAAGTTAAATGGACACATTTGCCAATTTTAAAAATGAGCCTTCTATTTTAGCAAAAGGCACATTCATTTAGAACTCCATTAATCCGAGAAAGTCTTCTTAATAACATAAGGGAGAAGAGCATCTCAACCACTCCTGACAATGGCTGCTTGCTCTTCCTTTCTTTCTAAGCCAGAGCACGAGAATTTCCTACAGAGCATAAATTCTACCAGCCAGAACATCTAGCTTTAACTCTCCTTTCTGTATTGCAGCCGTGAAAAGCAGTAATGAGCCTGTAGTTAAGCACGCTAGGGACTTAGGGCAGTGACACGTCCATACCCACCTGAGCGCTCTCCTGCGGCTTCTAACAACCACACTCCTGAGCATTTGGGGCTTGTGCACGCCGTGGTGACCTCAGCTGTCTCAAGGCTGCATCTCCATACTGAATACCTGAGCCCATTCTTTCTGGGTCCAGCTCACCTGAGGACCAAGCAAGTCTTCTTTTTAAAAAGTTTTTATGTTTCTGTGATCCCCAAAGTAAGTTAAAAAAAAAAAAAAAGCAAAGTGTAGAACACCATGTATATACACCACCACTTTGAATAAAGAGGGAAAAAAATATATATACATGATTGCTTGCATAGGCATAAAATATCTCTAGAAGAATATGCGAAGAACTGGTAACAATGGCTGACTGCAGGAAGGAGTTCTGGATGGCTAGGGCCAAAGTGGGTGCTAATGGACTTTTCACTGCATATTCTTTTATACTTCTTGAATTTGGAATGATGTAAATACATTATGTATACAAAAATAAGTGAATTTAAAATTAAACTACAGAGATACCACTTTTCACTTATTGGACTGGCCAAAAACCCAAGTATGGGAATGCACCCTGTGGACATGGCTTTAGAGAAATAAGCCTGTCGACAGGAGAAAATTTGACAGCTTCTACCTAAATCCCAATGCTTATCTTCTTTGACCTAGCAATCCACTTCTGGGAATTTATCTTAGACTCACGCATGTGAAATGACACATATAAAAAGTTATTTACTGCAGCATTGTTCGTAACAGCAAAATACTGGCAACAACACAAATATCCAAAGTAGACTGGATACATAAATTACAGTAACACAGGTTGACTATTTCTTATCTGAAATGCTTGGGACCAGAATTGTTTTGGGATTTTTTGGATTATGGAATATTTGCACTATACATACAGGTTCATCATTGCTAATCTAAAAATCTGAAGTCCAAAATGCTTCAACGAGCATTTCCTGTGAACGTCATGTTCACACGCGCTCAAAAAGTTTCGGATTTTGGAGTATTTCAGATTTTCAGGTTAGGGATGCTCAACCTGTATTATACATTATACACACACGTATTATGTGTATATGTATACATACATATTAGGTATTATATATGTACACAGAAACTATATACTGATTTGGAATGATTTGTAGGTTGTAACAAGTGGAAAAAGATGCAGCAGTCTATCATATGCTAAATTTTGTAAAAGAGGGGGAGGAAACAATGATTTTTGAACCATATGAATGTATTACCCATTTAAAAAATTAAAATAAGGCTGGGCGCAGTGGCTCACGCCTGTAATCCTAGCACTCTGGGAGGCCGAGGTGGGAGGATCGCTCAAGGTCAGGAGTTCGAGACCAGCCTGAGCAAGAGGGAGACGCCGTCTCTGCTAAAAACAGAAAGAAATTATGTGGACGACTAAAAATATATATATAGAAAAAATTGGCCAGGCATGGTGGCGCATGCCTGTAGTCCCAGCTACTCGGGAGGCTGAGGCAGGAGGATCGCTTGAGCCCAGGAGTTTGAGGTTGCTGTGAGCTAGGCTGATGCCATGGCACTCACTCTAGCCAGGGCAACAGAGAGAGACTCTGTTCTCAAAAAAAAAAAAAAAAAAATTAGAGTACTGCTGAAGAATCCAAATTTACACCCTTATATTTTTTTTTTTACCTAGATATAATTATAATTTTGGTGATCTCAGAAGAAATGCATTTTGAAGGTTTCATATGAGGCAAGTTATATCTGCTGCATTCGTGGATACAATACTAAAGTAGCAAGGATATTTAAATAAAACCTCAAGTTGAGCTTAATAATACTCAACATCAAGCCAACTGTAACGATAAATATTTACCTTACAGAGTCTCTAAAAATAACATTTTTCGTACCAAGCTTGGTAAATTTTTTTTTTATTTTCTGATCAAAAATTACAGAAGGATGAAGTGTCCCACTCCTGTGGAAACTCAACCCTCCCACCGCGCCCCTGGGCCTCCTCCCTCCCCCAGCGCCCTCCTTTTCCCTGCCCTTTCCTCTGCCATCCTCCTCTCCTTCATCGTGCACCCCTCCTTCCCTCTCAGCATTTACACACGCTAGAACTCCTTCCAACATCCAACCCTCTTAAATTAACCCCTTCTACCCTACAATGCCAGCTTCCTCTCCACCCTCCGCTTGTTCCCTAGCTGGCGGCTACCCATCCTCTACCTTCAGAATCCTGCCGAAACCGTTCTTGATAAAGGTGACGCTGCCTCCCTATCGCCCACCCCAACGTGTATTTTTTAGCTCCGTTCTTAGCTTAGAGACCTTCCTCTGACATTTAGCAATGAACACTCCTTTGATTTGCTTATAATTTTGGCTTAAATAACACCTACATTCCCCTGGTTCTTCACACATTTCTGACCATTTCCTTTTTAAATCTCTGCTGCAGGTTCCTCTTCCTCTGCTCGTCCTTCATCTCCAGGGGTCTGCTCTTGATCACTGGTCTCTGCATCCAGGCTGCCCTCTGGATGGTCGTGTTCTTGCCACAGTTTCAGCTACTTCTATATATTGATGGCTCCCTAATCCATATTGCCAGCCGGAACTCTCCCCCAAGCCCACTAGATAATGCCATGTGTCTGTTCCAGTGTTACTGCAGAAGCAAATCCAGAACAGAACTATCTTGACTCCCTTAGACTCCCTGCTTCTCCTCGGGCTCTGCCTGGTCCCTCTGCCTAGCATCCAAGTGTGACAGCTGGGAGTCACCCTTGGCTCCTCCTCCTCCTCCTCCTCAACCTCCCCCACCTAAAAACCAGTTGCCCCATCCTACCATTTGGCACATGCCTACTATTAGGCATGTTTATGCTATTGCCTAAAGATGTCTTAGATTCATCTGTATCTCTTCATCTCTGCTACTACGTCCCTGTTGAGCTTTTATCGGTCATTTTTTACTTGGATTACTCAAAAATGCCTTAACTGATATCCTGGCCTCCAGCCGTGTCCTCCCTTCAATCTGTCCTCAACATGACCACCTACTACATGACTGATGTCAAGTCACAACCTGATCACGTCACTCACCAGCTGACCCCACCCCCGCCACTGAAGTGATTCTCAGTCTTGGCTGAACATTAGAATCACATGAGAGAACATTATAAAAATGCTGATGCCTAAACCACACTTCAGCCCAGTGAATTTAGCGTCCCTAGAGGTGGGGCCTGGGATTACAGTTTTCCATGCATCCCAGGTGACTCTAGCACCCAGCCAGCATTGAGAATCGGTAACCTATGGGAAAAAGTTCTAGATCCTTGATGAGGACCACTGGCTGGCTCCTGCCTTTCTTCAACCTTCCCTCCTGCCACTCCCTCCTCCTCACTCCCTTGGCTGGCTCACTCTTCCGCATATTTTGAAAGTTTGAGCTCAGCCATCACCTCCTCCTGGAGGCCCTCCCTGACACCACCTCCACCCTCTGGGTAGGGTAGGCTCCCCTTCTCTGTTACACCAGGAGCTTGCGCATCTTTCAATCGCTGCATCAGCCTCACAATATTATAATTATCTTTTGATTGTCTCCCATGAAAGACGGTTTCTTGAGGGCAATTTTTTTGTGTCCCAGCACCTGGCAAAGAATAGGCACTCAGATATTTGGATGAATTAATTAAAAAGTGAAGACCCATATATGTTTGGTAATATTTAAATAAAAATCAACTCTAGTAAGGGACAACTACTTAGTATTTCATCAGTTGCCCACATTAGAGTTATTTCAAGTTATTTTTACTGAAGCAACAAATATAAAAACGAGGCATATTACAATCGAGGTGTGCTCAGCTAGCTTCAGAAGTAAAATTACTCCTGACGACACAGCTCCATGATGCCCAGTCTGCAACCGCCGACATTACATGATGCACTCATCGTTCCTTTACATGTGACCACCGGTCCAACACACTTGGCATACTGTTGACCAACAGTGGACAAAGGCCTATTCTTCCTCTTTTAAGTGAAGGACCCTAAAGAGACTGTGGTTCTAAAAGCAAACACTGGCTGAAACCTTGACTGCTCCTCCACAGTGAGCTGGTTTGCCCATCCCTTTCATCGCTGCGGAAACCATCCTGATGAGAGGGTGGCTTTCACCTCAGCCATGGGACACAACCTGCAAACTCATAAGTGGCGGTTTAAGCTCGGCAGGCACAGAGAGAATATTCTTTGACCAAATTGCTCCTGAAAATATTAAAAGGTGATATTACTGAGCTAGAGAGTAAAAC
>RJWJ010029153.1:0-20941 GCA_004363605.1 Indri indri
ACATGAAAGACCTGAAGTTGAGCATTCACACGAGTGAAGCAGAGATGGAACACAGATCAATATTAATCAAGTCACACTAGATTCTCAGCATGATTCTGCGCTCTTGGCAGGCTCCTCCCATTATCTCAGTCACCTCAGCACCCCATCAGTGGCACAGCAGAGTATTCAACATCTCAGTAACCCTGAAGAACCCCCTTTCTGACCCAGTGGGCTCTGGGCTGATGCTTTGCCATTGACAGTTACTGAGGGACCTTATAAAACTCAGACACAGGGAGAGCACTTCTGCATTTGTGGGTTCTTTAAAAAAAATTGTTTTGAAAGCCAGTAGCGGTGGCATGCACCTGTAGTCACAACTACTCTGGAGGCTGAGGTGGGAAGATCACTTGAGGCCAGGAGTTCCAGGCTGTAATGTATGATGATGGCATCTGTGAATAGCCACTGCACTCTAGCCTGGGCAATATAGCAAGACCCAGTCTTTAAAAAAAAAAAAACTGTTTTAGAGAATGTTGACTATGCCACTACTCAATGTCCAGTTGCACAGGAGCTCATAGAAAAATTGTAGGATCAGGAAGGACTTCAGCTGTCATGAGGTAGCCCTAAGTCCACGAGGAAGGGGATTGGGCTTTACAGTCAGGCAGATCTGCAGTCAAATCGAAGCTTTGTAATGTGAGCAACTTGAGCTCTATGAGCCTTCATTTCCGTACCAAATGAAGTCTTCTCTGAAGCCCTAAACTAGATCAGCTCCTCTTGTTTTATTCTATTATGTAATGTGTAGCCCTCCTTCACATTATTTGTTATTGTGCATGATAAAACAGTAATTTATACAATTATTTGAATAATATCTGTTTCTCCTACTACTCTGTAAATTTCATTAAGGGCAGAGACTATTTTGCCAAACCAAGTCTTAGCGCATGGGATATATTTGACAACTATTTGCTAATGAAGGTTCAAATGAATTAGTGAGTTAATGAAGGATTGTTGGATTATTAAATTGCATATTGAGAGTATTGAGAGTAATGTGCCTAAAAGCAAGATGCCACTTGCTTTTAAGATGTGGATCCCTCTTGACAAACAGATACTCTTCCATCTTATGATGGCCAGAACTGTCTAGTTCATCATGATCCCTTTTGAATTGCTGCTGACTAATTTGGGTCTAGTTTTGCTATAAATTGTGTAAATTATCACAATTTGTGTGTAAATTATGCAAAATTTTAGTTCAAAATTAGAAATGAGCAAAGGAAATATGAAATATAAATGGAGTCTGAAAAACACTACCCTTATAATTATTAAGTTCCTCTGGGTGCCACTGCATAAAGGATCAGGAAGAGACTACACTTGAATCACAGCTTTGCCACTTAAATCAGGTGAGCTTGGACAAATGACTTCATCTCTCAGAGATGGTTTCTATGTCTTTAAGGAGAAGATAATTTTGGCTTCCTCTTGGAATCTGTGAAAGCATTCAATTATTATTAATATACACAATTTACATATATAATATGCAACAGTTAATCATGCAGCAAGCATTTTATATTCGTTCAACAAATATTTTGGGGCACTTAGCATATCCAAGCACTATGAACACCAGTGAACAAATATAGACACGATTTCTGATCTCATGGGGCTGACAGTCCAGCAGAGAACACATACATTCATAGAACAATCACAAAATAGGCATATAAATACACAAGGATATGGACTACAAGGGGAAGGAAAGCGGTTCTAAGAACATAGCTCCTAGGTCTGAGGCTTTCCTGGGGGAGTGATGGATACACTCATCTTTACTTTCTCTCTTTCAGCTGCGGGCTTAGGAAGCCCAGCTGCAGCCCCAGGCGCCAATGACCGACACATTGTAGTCATTTAATTACCGTTATTTAAACAGATGCACAGACACAGAACATGCAGTGTGCCCGTCCCCATCATACCTGTCTCTCGCCCTCTCCCCCACCATCCAGTCTCCTGTCCTGCGCCTCTCACCAGCGTGCATTTCCCTCACTCTTCTTTCTTTCTCTCCGTAGAATTTTTTCTTCTAGCTGCTAATGGGGTTGAGGTATAGAGAAACATTCAGGGATGGCCAGTGTATCTATACTTAATTCTAGATTTCTCTGTCGGTCTCCAGCTGACACACTTAAGACCGCGGTGCTTGAGAACAATACGAATGGGACCTGGGGTGTTGAGTGAACACAAGGTGAGATGATTCTGGAACTGCTTTTCCTCCCAGGCTTCTACTCCTCTGAACGTAGAATGGACGCCTCTGAGAAGGACCCTGAAGTTCCATGAGGACATCCTCATCCCAGAGCTATAGGTTCAGGAAAATACAGGGCCCCTCATGACAAGCTCTGCCCCGTAGTTTTTTAAAAAATGATAACTTGCAATTTACGTTAGAATTTTCCTCAGTGTGAACATGAAGCTACTAAGTTACTTCCTCCTTCCCAATGACTAAGTTTTTCTAAGATACATAAAAAGATTTATTTTTCACCGTTCTCAGTGAGGACCAGAGGTTGATATAATAAGATGACGCTATGTCCGTATACAAGTTTATTTATGAGCTGCCATTACCAGGAGAAAACTGAATTGTTCTCCTAATGGTGGTGACAATGTATGCTAGCACGTGGAGCTGCAAGGGGTCCTGCCTGCCCCGGCTGCCTTTCCCTCCCTCACCACACCAGGTCAGCTCTCTGTGCGGAGACTCTGTGGCACACAGTAGGTGTTCAGTAGATGTGCGCCTGCCCTGCCCTTCTCTTTTCCCTGCAAGAGAGTAAAACCCTTTAAGAGGCAGGCGAGGGGACATTCTAGCAGGATTGGTCTATACCAACTAAATCTTCTGTGTTTGTCTCCTGTGGTTCTCATTAGTTGTAGGGAAAGAGATTTGCAAGGTCGAGGCCATCCCGGAGGAGCACCTGGAGGAAAGGGTCTTTCTGGTCCCTCTTGGCGCGCGGGGTCCAGGCGGTGCGGCGCCCCCTGCCGGCCATGGTGGCGGCGGCCGCGGGAACCTGCCCCCGCACGCGGAGGTGCAGCGCGGGGGAGGAGCAGCCCCTGCTGAGCGTCCTTCCCTTTTAGTTTCCAGGACAGTGCGGGCAAGTCTGGGGATTGTATAAAGGATGCCGGATGCCTTCGGTGTAGTGGCTCCAGACCGCGTTCCCAGGAGCCTGTGACCCTCCATCGGGAGTTCCATCAGAGCGGCCCGTGGGCAAACTGGCCCCGTGAGGCCCGAGAGCATCATCCCGGGAAAGCTTTCCCGAAGTAGATGCTTTCCTAACCCACCACCACACAAGCCCGCACGCACTCGGTCCCCGAGGCCCCCTCTCTACCCTCATTCCGTCCCCGGGAGAAGGCGGGAAGCCGGGCCCAGCAAAGGATCTCGCAGTCTCTCCTGCCCTCTGCTGGCTGGAAGGCGCGTTACACACAGCGGTCATCGAGGGTCGCCGAGGGCGGCTTGTCCCCCGACTCAGCTGCCAAGGGCCCTGAGCTCTTGCAGAGGCTGTGAGAGAGGCGGCCAGCTAAGGACAGCAAGGGGTGTGGATTCTGGAGAGGAAGCATTAGCAGGAGGGACTGAAGTTCCCACAGATAAAGAGGGGTTGGGTCACCAGCCACTTTTCATATGAGGGGTGGGGGTGTCAGCACATCTTTAGTGAACCTGCCCGCCCCCATTAGGATTCTTAGATAGCCAGGTGGAGATGCAATTACACGAGCAGCCGATAAGGCCTGCCTGGAGCCCGAATCACGCTGACGTCTCAGGAATATCGTGCAGTGGCAATTGTGCTTTGTGAAGTTGCTGCCGAGAGTTACGCGGAAATGTGTTGTGGTATTCAGATCCTTCTTAATTAAGGGGTTTTAGATGTGATTATTCCTAAAAATGAGCCCCTGTAATGTTGTAATACAAACGTTTTGCTGCACTCATAGGGCTTCCTGGGGCTCTTGATTTGAGGAGTCTTATTCAGCAAACATTTCTTGAGTACCTATGTGCCAGGCACTGCTGGAGGTATGTGGGAGTCATCAGGGAATACAGGGACCAAAAAAATATTCCAGCTTTTATGGAAGTTACATTCCAGTGAAGGCTGACAGACGGTAAATATAATACATACGTAAATTATACAGACTGTTAAGGGGATAAGCTCTGTGAAAAAATGTAACAGAAGAAGAATGGGGGTAACATTTTCAAATAGGGTAGTCAAGGTAAGCCTCCTTGATAAGCTGACATTTAAGCAAAGACTTGAAGAAGGTATGGGAGTTAGCCATGCACATATCTCAGGGAAAGTGTCTCAAAGCAAGAATGTGCCCGGGGTCTTTCAGGAACAGCAAACAGGCAGATACCAGAGAGAGTGAGTGGGAGGGAGAAGAGCAGGGGATTTGTTCTGAAAGGTAAGGGTGTGGGAGGACTGATCACTTAAGAGCATACCGACTTTCAGAGGGCTTTTACTCAGAGTGAAATGAAGAAGTGCTAGAGTTCTGAGCAGAGTTACCTGATCTGAGTTATGTTTCAAAAGATTACTTAGGCTGCTGTGTGTGGAGTCCTGGTGCCAGGCTTTCACAGTAATCCTGGCGGGAAGATGACTAGAAAGGGAGTCCACATCTGAGTCGTGTTTTCTATCCTAGAGGAGGGAATGAAGAGACGGAGAGCAGGGCATCTAAATCTCATCTCTCCTGATTAACCAGTCCCTCCTCCACCAGACCCCAGACCCTCAGTACTTCACATTCTCTCCATGTCTCCTCACTCCTCTAAGTACTCACCTGAGGAACTCACTTAGTCATATCCTCCTTCCTCCGAAGCATCCAGCCCTGGTGCCTCCGTCCTACCACCGTGACTGCACATTCTCCTGGAGAGCTCCACGAGTTATACATAGACCCACTTCATTTTTTAAATTTGTCACATAGCGCTAATGGAATCCTCATGTCAAGGAGTGATATGTTTAATTCCCAGTTCTAGCACTAATTTTCTGTGAGGATCACCATTCTGGTCCTCAGCTATGAAATGAAGGACTTGGAATAAAAGACCTCACAAATTCCTTCTACTCAGACTCTTGTAGATCTCTGAAGCTCTGATTAAGGAGTGTGTATATGTGTGTGTGTGCACACATGTGTGTGTGTAGAGGACTGAAATGCAATCTATGCTTCTGAAATTTTTTACTACGTAAATCTGATTTTCTTAAAATATTATGCCTAAATCCAGAAGAAATAGCCTGATTTCCTGAAATAAAGTTATTGTCCTATATATACATGTATGTGTGTATGTTTGTTGTTGTTGCTACCTTAAGACTACCAAGAAAAACATTTAACTGTTATATTGCAGTCAACATGCAAATCCCTCTCTTTTTTCTCTTGTTCAATCGTGAAAGAGAAAAAGGTCAGCGCAGAAGACTACAGGATGATCTTACACCTCTGAGGCTATCTGGGTTTGAGGACTGCTTCATACATGGGGGGCTGTCAGTCAGTCTGCAAACATTAACATAGTAGTTCCCATCTTTAGCTGTTTCTATTTCACCTGCCCCTGATCTAATAGGAAAATAGGAGTAAAACTCATTAAACCTAAGGGGAGGCTTTGCTGAGTGCTTTACAGCCTAAAACATTTCAGCATTATTCAAAATTTTTACCCCTTACAGTTTTGCAAGGAATGTTGGAAATAAACAAGGAAGCCACCACCTCTTTGGTGCACCTGTTTCATGTAAGATAATTGGGATTAAGCCTCACAACAACGCTGTCAGTAGGTAAAACTCTCTACATACTTTTCTAGAGCTGATACAGGCTTTCATCTCTGCTCGTGATCTAGGGTGACTCACTATTAGACTTACGTCTGTGAATCATAAAGGCTTGTAATGTTTTCCTGGTGGAAAAGAGAAGTCAAGCACCTTGTCCGAGGTCACGTGGTTGGTGAATAGCAGAGCCGTGAGTGAAACTCTGATCTGTCTTTTTTAAAAGTCCATGAACTTTGCACAGACAACCAAGCTTCTTCCTCTTAAGGAAAGGCTATAAAGCAAGTAGGAAATCAAAAAGGGTAGAGTAAGGGATGATGCTCCATGCAGGAAATATTCTGGTTTTGGAGGAAGAACATACCTTGACAGTGTAAGAAGGCAAATATCTCTCTGAAAGGCATCAAAGGGAAAACCCCAATCACTAAAATATCGACAGTAATTACTATTGTTGGGAAACAGTGAAATAGCTCAAATTGAGAAATCTAGGCAATTAGGGCGGAGACCCAGTTCAGCTTACTCTTTAACTCAGAGTTTCCCAGACATCAGGCATCCTACATCATAGTTCCATTCCACCTGTACTATTAATAAATATTTTTTATCAACTATTTTTTTCACAACTTCATAAAAGCGGTAATACACATGAAACCACAGAGTTGATGTATTGACTATTTGTTCACATTAAATAAACACATAGCAATGAACACTTTAAATGTGTATCTGTGTGTCCCTAACATCAGTCATCTGACTTCCCACCAACTGTACACACTTCACTTTTTCACATACAGCTTTACCTCGAACTTTAACTTAAAAAATTCTACCTGAAAGAATGCTGTCACAGAAGAATAAAGGACCCAAGGACAGAAAAAATTGAAGCACAAGGTCAAAGATTTGGTCATATTTATCCAATTCTGTTCAAAAAACAGGCTAAACCAGAGAGGTTCTATATTGTCCTTGTTATGAAAATGTTCCAAATTGCTTGCTAGGACAGTTCCTCATATTTGTTATGAAGTTAACAAAAGAAGTAATTTGTTCTGATTCCATGAGTAAAGTAGTATGGTAAAAGGTGATTCTTTCTGTCTCAGATTTAGCAAGGATGCCTAAGAAACAGGGTCCAATGACTAACCCATCTCAAGTCAACCAGAGCAGGACTTGGTGAAAAAGAAGGAAATGAAACCCTGTTTTGTGATCTTAGCTTGCTATCCGCCCCTAGTCTATAAAAAAGCTTGCAAAGACCTAGAAAAAAAGTACAATTTTCCTCAATTTACATATTCCGAGAAAATTTTCTGTGTTTTAAAGCCATGCAAAATAAGCCAGCTGCAGTGGCCTGTTGTCCCAGCTACTCAGGAGGCTGAGGCAGAAGGATCACTTGAGCCCAGCCTGGGCAACATAGCCAGACCCCATCACTTTAAAAAAATGCAAAATAAGGCCGGGCGCAGTGGCTCACACCTGTAATCCTAGCACTCTGGGAGGCCGAGGTGGGCGGGTCGTTCTGAGCTCAGGAGTTCGAGACCAGCCTGAGCAAGAGCGAGACCCCATCTCTACCAAAAATAGAAAGAAATGAATTGGACAGCTAAAAAATATATATATAGAAAAAATTAGCCAGGTATAGTGGCACATGCCTGTAGTCCCAGCTACTCGGGAGGCTGAGACAGTAGGATTGCTCGAGCCCAGGAGTTTGAGGTTGCTGTGAGCTAGGCTGATGCCACGGCACTCGCCCCAGGCAACAGAGTGAGACTCTGTCTCAAAAAATAAATAAATAAATAAATGCAAAATAAAAAGGAATTAGGTTAGAGGCTCAGATGATTCTAATCTGTTTTCTTGCCTACATCAATATACAAGAGGAGAGTCATGAGTTGTGTAGGATATTCACTAATTCTATATTTTGCAAGACTTTCCTACACATTGCTGTACTCTGAGCACAGTTGCACTGACCTCTTCCCCAATCATTATAGTTGCCAAAGTACCTCTAGGAATTTCAAAACCACGAAATCACTAAAAACAAATGGTCTAGAAATATGAAGAAAATATGTGTAAAATTACTTTTCCATTACTGTGTCATTATGTGATCAAATTAGAATAGCTCAAATTGCATGTTAACGTCCTTACATCCTAGCAGTGTACATTTGATTTCCTAAGTCTTCATTTATTTTTAAGGGACTCTAACAATGCTCAACTATTTATTCACTCAACACATTCCAAGTTGAACAATGTGCCTGGCCCTCCTCTAGGCACTGGAGATACAAGTATGAACAGGACAGTTTGTGCCCTCCGGTGCGCCAATGAAAAGACTGGACACTCACAAGCACTTATGATACACAGTGATAAGTTAGCATCATAGAGTTTTTTGAGACCAAATTAGCATAGCACACAAAATGTTCCTGTAACACAGTAAAGTTAGTTCCTTTGCATTTCCTCTTAAATGACATAAAACTGGCAAGAGAGAGCCCCGGGACATCTCTAACAAGGCCTCCCATGCAACAGCCTTCCTCAGGGAGGCCCAGCCACTGACCCGCCCCACTTTCCCTGTCTGTGCTAAGGGGCAGGGTGACCTGCTTAGTAAGTGATCGCCTCGAATGCTTTGCTGCAGTCTTTCCTCAGTGACATCTAAGGTGGGGAAAAAAGGACTGCTTGTGGCCCAGATGTAAACAAACTGTCCGCATTCTTTGATAGAAGGCAGTGTTGAGGACATTAATGCCTTTTCTTCAAAATGACAGTCCGTGTCAGCATTGGTTGGAGTTGGACAGCGGTGGAGGACGTAGAGGCTCAGTTGGCAGAGTGCAGGTGGGCTGCCTGTTGGTGGTGGCAGGAAGATGACAATGCTGACTGGAAGGAGGAAGAGGAGAGAACCAGGGTTCTTTCCTCTCTGCCCACTAGCCAGATCCCGCTTTCCTCAAAGCGATGTCAGATGCATCATCTTCAGAGCATCCTGACTCCAGGCAGCGAGTTAGAGGGCAGGAATGGTTCTAACAAATCCTTCCTGGATCTTGTTCTTTCTTGTCAATAACCAAATCGAAGACACTTCCTCTTTAGCACCCCTGGCCCAGCTGTGGCCTGAGGACACCTAGGCTCACCCAGAAAGAGCTCTTTTAACATGAGTTGAATAAATCTCTGATGCTGTAATAAGTGCCCTGATGCAGAAATAAATCCTTGGTTCTGACATGTGGTGCTTACTACAATAGTATATAAAGTCTGTGGCTTCGGGAAGGTGTCATTCCCTGGGAGACCATGAGTTCAGGAATTCTTTTCCCCATCTTGTCAGATATCCAATTCCACAATTTTGATGGTCTCTTTATGTCTGATATCCCTCACACCCAACCTGCCCCCCTGCGATGTACTTCTACCCAGATCATACCAATTATCCACTGATCTCTATATTAAATTATTCACACTGATATAAGCAAGTTAACTCTTATGTGCTTGATTTTACAAGGTCAAGAGAAATTCTTACCTGATGATGGCTTGAGTACCTGAAATATTTTTGAAAATATGGGAGGGAAATTTACAAAACTCTTCCCTTGTCTGCCTTATCCACTCATTCACTGAAATTGTCTATAACTGCGGTCCCCAACCCCCAGGGCCGCTGACCAGTTCCTATCCATGGGCTGTTAGGGACAGGGCCACACAGAAGAAGGTGAGCGAAGCTTAATCTGTATTTACAGCTGCTCCGGTCACTCGCTTCACTGCCTGAGCTCCGCCTCCTGTCAGATCAGCGGCGGCATTAGATTCCGCATTATGGTGAGTTGTATAGTTATTTCATTATATATTACAATGTAATAATAATAGAAATAAAGTGCACAACAAATGTAACACACTTGAATCATCCTAAAACCATCCCCCCACCCCTGGTTCATGGAAAAATTGTTTTCCACAAAGAAACTGGACCCTGGTGCCAAAAAGGTTGGGAAGCACTGGCCTATAAGACTATAAAACATACAAAAGAAATATTTTTGTTTGTCCCCAGCCCTATAATGATTGACCGATATACCTGTATCCAGATTTCTCTATAATCAATAAAGTGGCATTTTTACATTCGCTTCCTGATTTTACTCAGCTCCATCCTGGAACATTAAATCTGCCTTGGCTTAGCCTTGTCAAGTTTGCACTTGGCCCTTCCTGATGGTCATGGCCCATGCTTGTAAATCATGTCCAAGTCCCTCTGTTGCTATTCCAGGGCCTTGACACCTCGAGGTTGGCCTCTGCGCCATATGACTGATTAGCTTCCCATGGTGACCTCTTCAGTCACCTGCCCTACTCTGCCCTGCCTGGAAGGTCCTGGTATCCGAGTCAGCCTCAGCTCGTGCTACTCTGCAATGCCTGCCTCTTATTCCCCAGACCCATCTCTTGCTGCTAACTTCCCTATTTCATTCCTGAAACCTGACCCAAGAGGCCAATATATGCTTTTGTTCAGTCGCCTTCAGGGGAGGTATGTAGAAAGTCCCACACAAGAAGAAGAAAGGTCTAGGGTCACCTTGCTGAGCCCAAGAAGCCAGGGAGAAGTTAGTACACCAAGAGTCTTTTGAGCTAAGGTTAGTTAGTTCCCTCCATTCATTGCAATTAAATTAACCTGCACCATATCATAATATGATGTACTCAGGATTCTTTCCTTCTGGAAAGTTCTCTTGTGAATCAGTCCCTGTTGCAGGGCAGTACATTAGAAATGGTATTTCTAGAAGGCCTGGAGAAGTAGATGATAAACTTGAGTGTCCTTCTTGGAATTCGTCTCCTGAATCTGAACTGGAAACCACTGACAGAGTTGTTGAACAATGGAGGCCCCTGACCCAGACCACTGTAATGAGATAATTTTAAGATTTTCTTCAGAGAAGCATGAATTGAAAGTAGGAAGATTTCTACATCTTCTCACTGCCATGGCCATTCTGGTCCCCATGTCAGAGTCTCAGTCCCCTTGGAGAGATATAGGAGATTCCCAGTGAGTTTCCAATCCTTGGCTTTTCCTCTTAGACTTATCCATGCGTTAAAGTCCACACAGCACCTCCAAAGCTCCCATGTGACCACGACTCTTGGGGCATTAGGGATCCTTTCGTGCCGTCCCATACCAAAATTAACACTGCCCTGTGGTGCTCTCCCGTCCTATATCTCTAGGAAGCCCAGAGTTTTAGAAATCTATAATCCCTCCAGAACTTCCTTACCTTTTTCAACATAGATTTTTGCCAAAGGAAACCAGATCCAATTGGCAAACCTCTGCCCTGAAGCGGGATGCTTTGTAATTGGATTAATTTCAACAGCACCAACAGTTCTGGCCTTGGCTAGGAGTTAATCAGCCAAGTTACTAAATGAGGAGGCCTATCGCACCAGAGGACCTTGCTCCAATCCACTGGTTTCTTCACGGTGGAGACTCAGACGAATCATGATGTAGATCTGACTTGTACCTCTCCCTACCTGAGGCCAAGAGGCTGAGACTTCACCTGGGATCTGCCTCTTTCCCACCCAAGAGTCAAATGAGCCCCAGGAAGTAAGAAAAAAACCAAATGTGATTGATTCTGTCTGATTTGCATCTCATTTTTCTTTTTAAAATTAATCATTTAAAAATTGTAAAATTTACATTAGAAGGTATCTTGTAAAAAAAAAGGAAGAAAGGAAACAAGGGAGGGAGGAAGGAAAGAAGGAAAAAAAAGGGGGAGGGAGGAAAAGAAAGAAAACAATAGAATAGAAAAAAGAGAAGGAAGCAGTAAGAGACATAAGTCCAAGAAGAAAAAGGAAAACTTCAGCATCATGTGTCCTGCCAGTGGCCCAGGTGGAGGGAAGGGCGTGTGCACTGCGTCTCAGAGACAGTGTAGAATAGACAGGGTCACTTCAGCAAACACTGAGCACCTACTACAACTCAAGCACAGAGTGAAGCATGAGGAATACAGGGATAAAGTCGACATGGCTCCTACTCCTCCAGGGAGACCAGAATGACTCAGAATCCCAGACAGGTCACACTTGAAGGGGTCGTTCATACGCTCACAGTTGAGGTGAGTCCCTTCTCCCCTTCTCCCATCCTGGAGTACAGACATTGTGTGAAGCCCCTACTTAGCCCTTTGGATGGTGAGCTTTGATGAAAGCATGTAAGATCTGATGATCTCCTTGGACAAATTTCCCACAAGGAATCATTTTACAAAGCCTAGTGGGTGCCCATAATTTGGAGAGTGGCTTTTGGGCCATGACATGATCTCAGTTATATAAATAGAATTCTGAGGGCAAGAAACTGAGGGATTTAGTCAAGATCTTTGGCTAGGTAACTGTAGAACCTTGGCAGATCCTCCCAACAGTTCTTTCTTCGTCTGTAAAAGGTAGGGCTTGGACAATATTTTTAAAAATGAGCCAGGTGTGGTGGCAAGTGCCTGTAGTCTCAGCCACTTGGGAGGCTGAGGCAGAAGAATCCCCTGAGCTCAGGAGTTCAAGGCTGCAGTGAGCTACAACACACCACTGCACTCTAGCCTGGGCTACAGAGGGAGACCCTGTCTCAAAAAAAATAAAATAAATAAAATGAAGATTTGTTAAAGGAACTGAGGTGGAGGGAGCTATCACTCAAGGAAAAGGCCATAGCCCACCTACTCCTAGACATATTATAAGAGATCCCGTCTTATCCCAAAGGATCTTTTTTTTTTTTTTTTTTTTTTGAGACAGAGTCTCACTCTCTTGCCTGGGGTGAGTGCCGTGGCGACAGCCTAGCTCACAGCAACCTCAAAGTCCTGGGCTCGAGCAATCCTACTGTCTCAGCCTCCCATAGCTGGGACTACAGGCATGCGCCACCATGCCCGGATGATTTTTTTTCTATATATATATTTTTAGCTGTCCAATTAATTTTCTTTCTATTTTTGGTAGAGATGGGGTCTCGCTCTTGCTCAGGCTGGTCTCGAACTCCTGAGCTCAGAACGATCCGCCCACCTCGGCCTCCCAGAGTGCTAGGATTACAGGCTTGAGCCACCGCGCCCGGCCCCAAAGGATCTTTGATACTCACCTAATTGTTCCTCAGTAATTGCTATAACTTACATTCGTGAAGTGCTTTAGGGATTACAAAGCTTTTTTTTTTTATCTGCTTCTCCCCAAAACCTTGTGAATTAAGGCAAGTGTTTTTACAATCGCATTTCATAAAGAGATAACTGGCTCTCAGGAAGTTTCAATGAGCTGCCCAAAGTCAGACAGCTATCAGGTAAGAAGCATCCTAGAATAATGGTGAGCCCCTCAAATTGCCCCTAAAGAAAGTCCCCCACCATTAGAAACCTGCTTCGTGCTGCAAACCAAGAAAGCCTCCCCAGCCCTCTCTTCCTCTCACACTCACTCTGCCTTATTTATATCTACCCCACTCAGCCCCTTGCCCACCCCTGCCTTCCCACTCTTCTCCCCAGGACCACAGACGGGTCACCACGGCTACCTCTGCCCCTGCAGTGAGAATCTCACATTCACATCCTGATGTGCACCCTCCTTTACTCAGCCTGGGCTAAAGATCTTGCAGCGTGAGACTGGGTGATCCCACAGCTGTAGAGGTGTTGCACCTGTCTCCTCCCAAGATGTATTGTTATTGAGCCCAGCTTTGAGGAGGGGCAGGACTGGCTGGAGCTAAGCAGCTTGGGTACTGCCCCATTATCTTCCAGGGAGGAAAGCTGAGACCGTAAGTCCTGACACGAAGACTGCACAGCAGGAACCCAGCAGTCCTTGGGGAAACCAGACTCAAGTAAGGCAACCCCAACTTCTGGGCTCCCCAAATAACTATCTCTACTCTCAAGCTTATTTTTTCCCCCAGGTCATATGAGGAAGGGGTGCTATTGTTGCCTTTTATCCATAAGAGCAGTGGCTGTGGAGGAACAGAGTCTAACTATGAAGCATAAATCCCTTGGCCAAATGCAACCCAGCCTGAGCAGCAAGCCAGCCTCCACCCTGCCTCTGCTCTCCTTACGCCCTGCTCCCTCCCTGGGAATTTCTGATTTGAAGTTGGGAAACCAAAGGGCCTGGGAGAAATAATATTCATAGTTTTTAAGTGAGAATGAGGTCCCTCAAAGGGGAGGGAGAGGCTGGGTGCAATGGCTCACGCCTGTAATCCTAGCACTCTGGGTGGCTGAGGCAGGAGGATCACTTGAGCTCAGGAGTTTGAGACCAGCCTGAGCAAGAGTGAGACCCCGTCCCTACTAATATAAAAAAAAATTAGCCGGGCATGGTGGTGTGCACCTGCAGTCCCGGCTATTCAGGAGGCTGAGGCAGGAGAATCACTTAAGCCCAGGAGTTTGAGGTTGCTGAGCTGGGCTGACGCCATAGCACTCTAGCTCAGGCAACAGAGTGAGACTCTGTCTCAAAAAAAAGGGGGGAGATGTGGGGAGAGGAAGACTATAGATATACACACCAAGCCCAGCCAGTTTTTTTTTAATTGTCCAAGCCCTACAGCTGGAAGGAAGGGAAGAGGGCCTGAGGGACCCTTAGATGGGGAGAGGTCTGGGGAAGAAAAAAAAAACAAAAAACCTGTGTTGATTATGTGGGCACCCAACTTTTCTCTTTAATGCCTGCTCAGCTTCCACAAAGGAAAAAACCCTGACACCCATGCACACTCCTCCCCTGACCTCCAGAGCCAGAGCTTTGGTCTTAAGATATTTTGCCTCAGTCTGCACCTTGGAACAGCTCTCCAAAGGCCTTGCCAGCCTACGCACTGCAGCCTGAGTCACCCTCCTAGACCAGATCCGTCTTCGTTTTGCCGTTGGTTGGTTCTTTCAGCCTGCCCACTCATCCTGGCTGGCCTCTGTCCTCCAGGATCCGGAACTTCTCCTGTGATTCACACATCACCCTGATTTGTCACAGGTCCATAGATGGGAATCATTATTCCTAATCTGCAAAATTGATGCAAAAAGATACCTATTCACTTATGACAAATGGCCCATAGCACATGCTAAGTAAATCTTTACTGAATGAAACAGGTACTCCCTAGTGAAAAAAGGCTGCCTCAGTCTCTAAACCAGGCATCTCATTCATGTGGCCCTTGGCAACATGGCAGGGTGATGACAGGCCTTCTGCTGTTGTGAAGCTCTCCAGAGTCTCCCAGACCCCTGCTTAGTGTCTGCATAAAGGAGCACTTTCTCACATGCTACTCCAGTCTGAATGTCTTAGGGACCAACAGGGTCGCTGCAATTGTGATCCCATTCCACTTGTTCCATTTCAGAAGTGATGAAATATAAGAACAAACTGTATGTTGACTCTTCTTAGTGTGGCAAAACCTTTCATTCATGAAGCCCTCTCTTTTAACTTTCGCTTTAGATTTATAATTCTCAAGCTACCAGTCATATCATTGACCTTCTCTGGATCTTCTGAAAAGTCCTACCACCCCACTCTTGGCAGTGGCAATGAGCAAGGATAAGTCCGTTCCTCTCTGGAAACAATTAGGGTCTGTCCCCATCACTCCTTCAGGGGCCCCTGGCCAGCTAGAGATACCTGGGGAAAGGGAAGCGATCATGCAGGTACTGGCTGCTCTGTGCCCTGTGGCTCTGGCTGCCAATCTCTCCTACCGAAGAAGCCATCTCTGCACCCTATTAGGGGTTTAGGGGTCACTGAGGTCCTGCATAGTGCAAAAGGGACTCAGGGAACATAGCTCATGCTTGCCAGTCACTACCACAGAGAAGTCTGTGGCCACGGTGCCATGATTTGCCTGTATCTATCCCCAGGCAGTGAGGAGTTATGCATCTGTCTGCAGAAAACAAAAACCAGAGCCAAGGGAAAGAAACTCAATATATTAAAACTTTTTCTAAAGTCAACCTGGAAAATGGTTGAATAACTTCCTGAAATCCCTTCCAGGCCTATTCTTTAACTGTGCTGAATTCTGGACAGCCACATCCAGGCCTTGTTCTGGCTTTGCCTGGAGCATACTTCCCCACTTGGTCTTCTGGGGAAATTATTATTTATCTTTCCAGGTTCAGTTTGGTATCACCTCCTGCAGGAAACCTTCTCTGTCCTCTGCCACATGCCCCCCAGACCTGCAGTTAGGCCTCCATCTTCCCTGCTCACTTTTGCATTATAATTATCTGACTATAGGTATGTTTTCCCCAGTAGACTGTCAGCTCCTAAAGGGCACAGTATACAACATTGACCAGTGTTGTCTCTGCCTAGAACGTTATCTGTCATATGGAAGGGACTCTATAAATGCTTATAGAGTAACAAAATTGGGATCAATTGATCAAAGGGGACAAACATCCCTTTGGCTCTTGGTATGCAGCTTAGGCAGCTTACAACCTAAATTTGCTGTAGGCCTAAGGCAGTTAAGATTCTCCACATTACAGATTCAATTTCTTTTTAGGAGCCACAGATAAGAAATACAGTCTGACAATTTTCAGCAAATACCTAAAATTTCTGGAAAAGTGTAAGTCTATAAATATGACCCTTCCCTCCGATCCCTTTAAATTTTCCAAGTCTGTTCTCTAGATCCTCTCCTCTTAAACCGCCAGGTGAAGAGAGAAAACAGGAGTAGGAAGCATCCATTTTCTTGCTTCTCTTTGTGTTCCAATGCACAGTTTCAAAGGTACTCACAAATTAGCACAAGATTCCCAACAGTTGTACATGGCAGCTGAGGTGCATTTTGCAATTTTTTTTTTTTTTTTTTTGAGACAGGGTCTCACTCTGTCACCCAGGATAGAGTGCAGTGGTGTGATCACAGCTCACTGCAGCCTCAAGTGAGCACGTACTCAAGGATAGAGCACATAGCTCTAGGACTCCTTAGCCAACTTTGCTGCCAGTTGGCTAAGTTGTCATTGTGACATTGAAGGCCAAAGTCCTCTTCTCCAAAAAGTGTGATCTGAAATCCAATTCAAATCCCTACACCTTCCTGGTATGGGCCTCCTCATTTCCTATGATGGACAGTTATTTAAACAACACGTTTTATTTTACCATGGTGACAATGACTTTTCATAGTATATACTAGATAGAATTAGGGAAAATTTATAGATACTATCTCATGCCACACAATTCAGCTTGGCACAGACTCACTCACTATTCAGGTTTTGAAGCCGGCTCCAGTTCCATTTCAAAGTTCCCATGTACTGCCAGTCCCTGTTTTAGGCCAGAGCTGTTTATCCCTTGATCTCTGAAGAAGGAGGGTTCTTTCAGTCTAAACTCTGGGGCCCAGCCGTCATGGCGCAAGTAGAAGCTACCCTGCATACATCCATACAAAGCCAACACAAGAGATTATCTATGTTTCGTTCAGAGAACATTTCTAAGATAGTCCCCCCATGGCCAACAATTCTAAATTTCTCTGGCCCTGAAAGCTGCCCCTTCTGTGACTCTAAAAAAACTCTTTTTTTTTTAAATTCACCAACCCTAGGGCATCCAGAGAGCCAGCAACACATCCTTTCTGGGCACTCATCCCATTCACTCAAAAAATATTTGATCAGGTATTTATTAGGAATCTACTATGAATACTTACCAGACTTTGCCTAAGTGCTGAGGACACAGCCAGAACTACTCTTAGACCCAAGTAACAGGAGCTTCCCACTGGGCCTCACATTTAGGAAGGCCCTACATGTAACTAAAACAAACATACAAAATGGTAAATTTGTTAAAGAACAAAGAGATGCCTCTTGTCACTTGGGATCTAGTACAACCCATAATCTTAAACTTCTACTTTCATGACTAACGTGGGTCTAATCCAAGGGAAACACTTCTCTACATCTCTTGTGCTAGATCCTCAAAAGATGATTGCATCTGAGTGACAGGACAACTGTTCGCTATGCCTCTGCAACATAGGAGTCAGACACTGCTTCCAAGTACTGAAAAGATTTGGGCAGCAGAAGCATTTAGGTAAAAGAAAAGACCAACTTGTCAATGTCTTCTTCGCAAATAGCATGACTGCAATAGATTATGATGTCTCATTGGTGTCAAGCATCTATTTTCTTGCTGCTCTTTGTGTTCCAATGCACAGTTTCAGAGGTACTCACAAATTAGCACAAGATTCCCAAAAGTTGTACATGGCAGCTGAGGTGCATTTTGTAATTTTTTTTTTTCTGAGACAGGGTCTCACTCTGTCACCCAGGATAGAGTGCAGTGGTGTGATCACAGCTCACTGCAGCCTCAAACTCCTGAGCTCATGTGATCCTCCCACCTCAGCCTCCTGAGTAGCTGGGACTGCAGGCATGCACCACACCTGGCTAAATTTTTAACTTTTTGTAAAGACGGGGTCTCACTATGTTGCCCAGACTTGTCCTGGCCTCAAATGATCCTCCCACCTCAGCCTCCCAAAGTACTGGGATTACAGGTGTGAGCCTCTGTGCCCACTCAATTTTGCAACATTAAACAATTTCTTTGTTCTTTACTCTGAAATCTGTGTATATGTAAATTGGGGCAACATGTAAGAAATTTAATACTTATTCTTTACAATACTCTATGGTAATCTGTATATCTAGACATTGCTTTAAGAAGTGATAAAAACTGCAATATAAATTGTAGCAATTTATATGACAAAATTAAAATAATCCATAATACTTACTGCAATACATTAATTTATCATATGCAACCTCATCACAATGTTAGAATGTGATATGTGAAATCACAATTCATTTCCAAATCTAAGTATTGCTTTAAGAATTTTACTAACAATATTGCTTGCTACGACCTTAGCAGAGCAAAATTTCTTCAAACTAAAATTTATTTTAAAAACTAATAACTGCAATGATTCTAGAAAGATTGCCTAACTTGACATTTATTACTGTAAAAAGAACATAAATTATGTGAATATCTAGACTGTAACATAGTGATTTTGCAGAAATGAAGGCAAGAAAATAAATTTTATAAAAATTTGGCTGGGCTTGGAGGCTCGCACCTGTAATCCCATTGCTTTGGGAGGCCAAGGTGGGATGATTGCTTGAGGTCAGGAGTTTCAGACCAGCCTGGGCAACATAATGAGACCCCAGGGCGGGGGGCGGGGGGGGGGTTCTACAAAAAAATTTAAAAATTAGCCAGGTGTGATGGCATGCACCTGTACTCCCAGCTACTCAGGAGGCTAAGGTAGGAGCATCAATTGAGCCTGGGAGTTTGAGGTTACAGTGAGCTATGATTGTGCCGCTGCACTGCAGCCTGGGTGACAGAGCAAGACCTTGTCTCTAAAACAAAAAAAGAAGAAAGAAAAATATGTAATTTATGAATTACATTTTTTCAAATAATGACAGCCTACCAGCAGACACTTGACATGCACAAAAACAAATTCAGTCATCTTTGAAATTTGGCCAGCTTTTTGTCACATAAAAAAAAAACTGAGCACATTTTTTTTTATTTCTTCATAAAAATATATCTGTTAAGATACAAGGATGAATCATATTTATCAAATTGTTAATTTGATTTATAACTTCTAAAATTCATATACACAGTATGAGGGCCTCATTTATATCTTTCCTTGAACCTGGTGAACATTAGAGACAGATCTACCTACACCCGTCAACAAGAGAGAAATGGTCCCTGTGCTTACGGAGCTTACAGTCTAAAAGAGAAGAAAGACATTTAACAAGTAATTTCAAGTTGGATGTTTGAGCTATTACGTTTTTCTCTGGTTTCTTTCCCCTTTTCTTTTCCCTCCATCAATCACGTAGCAGGCTCTGTTTTCTTTCCTTAGAGTGGATTTCAGGATGGAAAGCAGAAGTAACCTGCAACACAATTTCTTTCCTGGCATCCTAGCTTAGGAAAGATCCATGTACCTTCAGAGTGGCATAGAAGCCTAGAGCAGTAAGCATCTCTGTGGCAGCCAGTGTTGTCAGACCTCCGATGGAATGAAACTGCTTTCTCATACCTAGACCCTGAAACCTTGGCACAACCCTGTTGTGTGAAGGTGGGGCAGCAAAGATAACCGAGATTGAGGTTTGCACTAGAGACACAAATTAAATTGATTTATAGAAAAAAATTCAAAGTGATATTTCTTGTGTACTTGACTTTATGTAATGAGGTTCATATCCATATTATAAAATAGAAAGTACCAGGCACTTGGGAAGATAGAACAGAAGAATCTAACTTACTGAGGGGTGTTTTAGGTTCCTTTCCTATACCAAGTGCTATGCTAAAGCCTTGCTCATTCCCTCATTCAAGAAACACTGAGTGACTACAATGCACCAGGCACTGTTCTAGGTCCTATAGAGCAATGAACAAAACAGAAAAAAATAGATAGTGCTTATGGAATTTACACTCCGGTAAGAAGAGAAATCACCACCACCACGCCCCCAAAAAAGGTGTTATATTCACAACAAGACATATAATGTATTTGACAATAATATGGGTTTTTGAGAATAATAAAGCAGGGAAACTGAGGAAAGGAATGCAAGGGGTGGGGACAGGGGTAGCCAGGAAAAGCCTCTCTGATAAGATGACACTTGAGCAGAGGCTTGAAGGAAATAAGAGGGGCTTGCCATGAAGATGACAGGGGAAAGCAGTCCAGCAAAAAGAATATCAAGTACAAAGGCCAAAAGTAGGAGCACGTTTGCAATGTTTGAAGAACAGCAAGAAGGCCAGTGTGCTTGGAGGTGTTAGGACCGAGAGAAATGGGACAGTAAATAAGGTCTAAAGGGCCGGATCACGTAGGCCCTTGGAGATCACTCCAAAGACTCTAGATTTTACCCAGAGTGACATGGAAACCTAGTGAAAGGCTTTAGGCAGAGTAGGGCCATGAGTTCATTTATGTTAAAAGGATCACTCAGCTGCTCTATGGAAAACTGGCTGCAGAAAGTAAAGGCAGAAGTGGAGGGACTAGTTAAGAGGCAGGTGCAATAATCACTGTGAGAGATCATGGTGGCTTGGACCAAAGTGCTAACGCTGAAGGTGGTAAGAAGCAATTACTTTATGGATTGGGGTTTTTTTTTTTTTTTTTTTTGGCTCTGTCTTTAGAGCCAATAATATTTACCATTGGCTTAGATGTGAGTTATGAGAGAAAAAGAGGAGTTGTGGTTGACTTCAAGATTCTCATGGGTCTCCATGACTCCAGGAAGACATAAGGGATTTCCTGGCTTAGAACACTATGGAAAAAAGGGGAGGAATAGATATTTATCAGAATGGGCCACTTAAATTATCCTGACTAGAATTAAATTTGGTTGAAGTCAGGCGATCTCTTAAAGGTGTTAGGGAATCATAAAATAGCCATCGGACTCTGGGGCTGGCAGAGTTCTCCTGAGGTCCACTAACTTTGACTTCTGTCCCCTACCAGGGTTGCCTCTGCTCATTACAGGTCAACACTGGGATCTTTGGTGGCAGAATTTCTTTGGCTTCCCATAGAACTTGTTGCAGTTGCTTCATACCTTCATTGCTGAGAG
>RJWJ010029154.1:0-20853 GCA_004363605.1 Indri indri
ACTTCCCATCTTCTATTATATACTAATCACTTTCGGTTTTATGGCATCTGCATTTTATTATAGCCTATCTCATGGATCACCTTCTACATTATCAATCGATTCCCCCACCCCCTGTACACAGTAAGTAGGAGATGGTATCAGAAACACCCGTTTCACAGGTGAGAGTGCGAGTGGTGACCAGCGAGTGACAGAAGTTTTTGTTGGTTCTCACGCTTCGATAATAAAAATGATGTTGCTGCCAATAGTAATAATGCTAGTAATGATGACAGGAGCCAACACTTATTGATATTAACAGCTTCCGGCCTGACAGGCACTTTTCTGAATGCTTTACGAGTATGTCACCTCATCTGACCCTCACAGCCAGCTTCTTCAGTAATACGATTAGTCACATATTACAGATGGGACAACCGAAGCTCAGAGAGGTTAAGTAATCTACCCCCCTTCACAGGTGCACAAAACGGCAGAGCCGGCATTGACAGCTAGGCTGGCTGTCTTCAGAACGTGTGTGCTTGTCCAGGTTACACTACCGAGATTATCAGACCACTCCAGGCCACCCCACGTGGGATTCAAGGGGTCCTGGTATTTCAGATAAACTCTGGGCCCATACGATTCCGGACCTCACCCTGGAGAATGTTCATGTGAGCTTTAAGTTGCTGCTCACCCTGTCCTCCCCACCCCCACAGCAAGGGTTTCTGGCTCTCACCATCTGCCTGTGTGCTCTGGGTGCTCCTCCCAGGTCCTGCACCCCTGTGTAGTCCATCAGGCTCAGACATGGGGCTGGGGAACAGAAAGCCCACTCCAGCCATCGGCCCAGCAAGGATTGTGGAGGGCAGCCAAGGCCTGGCTTGAGATGTATCATTCATACAAAGGCCCCTGTTCAGGCAAGACAATGTCAGTGGTGACCAGGGGACATCTCCAGGCCAGACCATAGGAAGGAAGGAAGCCAGGAGGTCTGCTAGCTGATCCTTACTAGACCTACTATGTGCCAGACACTGCGTTATGGAAGCCAAATATTTTTCTCCCTTTCAAATGAGGAAACTGAGCTCCCAGACATGAGATGGCTTGTCCTAGGTCATTCGGCAAGTGTAGGCGTGCACACAGGAATAACTCCTTGTTAGAGAAAGGTTTCACGTATTTCCTTCCAGGAGACAGAATGTCACTCCTGCTTCTGGGGGCTCTGGTTCCAAACTGGGGATACGGAAGGAGGGCAGAACCCGCAGTGGCTGGAGTATGGGCAAAAGCACAGGGCAGTGGGGGAGCTTTGGGGAGTGTGATCCTACCTGCAGTAAGAGAAGGTACTGAATGCTGCTGCTTCTCTCCAGGGCAGCAGAGAAGGCTCAGGCAAGCAGGGGTGGCCAGGAGAGAAACTCCCTCTGGCTCCCAGGTCCCCAGAAAAGGTGCCCACCCATCTCAGTGCCCTTCTCTGTCTCCTATCCTGGAGGGTGAGAAGTGGAGTTGGGACTGGGTGCAGGCTGGGCTACTGCTGAAAGCCCATGCCTGGCTCTCTCCACCCACACGCCCCTCACTTTGCAAGAAAGAAGGGAGGGAGGGGAAAAGAAGGAAGGAGGATGTTTAAAATGAGTTTTTACACTTTTGTGATCTGACCGACATTCGTGAGTCACAGGACACCCCTTGTCATTAGGCAAACACCAAGGGCCCATCAGGCGAGAGGCATTTAAAGGTGGGCTGTGATTTTCATGGCAGGAACATGGGGCTGCCCAAGTAGCACAGACAGAGAGCCTAAATGCCAGAACGGGCACCGATTCTAGCAATGGTCCGAGGTTCCTGCCCGAGAGCACCAAGAAAGAGTCAAAGAGAGGAGGAAATGAACAGCAAAAGCCACAGAGATGTTCTTGGTCCCTTGGGAGAGAGCAGACCTCACGGAGAACCACGGCACCAAACTGGAGGAGACGCTTGGCAGCGCTTTCTCTTTCCGTTTCATTTTCTTTCCTCCTGACTTTACTGTTACTTGAGATTTGCCACAGCCCCCATGGGGACTCTCAAACCCTAAGATTGTGCACTGTGTGGGCCCAATGCATAATGGTAATCACGGCAAAAATAAGAACAGCGGCAGCTACTGCTTACTGAGCACCTGCTGTGTGCCTCACATGATGTCGGGCACACCCTTTGCTCGTCTCAGAAATGAAGGGTGGGCTCTTTAATGGCACTGGAGTCCTGCACTTCTGCAAACTGCTCTCTGCCACCAAGTTCTCAGTTCGTCTGTGATTAGATCAGACCATAAACTCCCCCTCTTTCCCTCCCCTTGTGAAAATTCTGCAGCACAGGCAGGGATCCAGAAGCAGGGAACCTTCCTTGCAGCTGCCTGCCAATGCTTTGCAGCGCCAGGGCGGATGGTGCACTGCAGGACCCAGCGCCTGACAGTTGTCCTTGGCGGGCATGCGGTGTGTACGCACGTCAGGGGAGGGGTACCGCCAAGCCCATGCTGTGGCTGGCCCTGCCAGCCCCCACCCAAGGCTCCTCTGAGAGGCCCTTGGCTTCCTCCAGCCCCCGTGGAAGCTCCTGATCTGACGCAGTTTTGCTGTCCTTTTGGCTCTGCCAGGCCACGCTCGTCTTCCTCCTCTCTGTTGCACTTTCCACATCTGCAGAATGGGAGTGATCATGCCTGACTTTGGCAGAACTTGTTGTGAGGTGGAAATGAGCTAGTGCATCCCAAAACACCTTGAAAACTTCAGCAGTACCCTTGAAGAACAAGGGGTCCCTGGAGTCGTTCTTATTTTTAGTGCAAGCACTAGTATTTTTTTTTTTTTTTTTTGAGACAGAGTCTCAGTCTGTTGCCCATACTAGAGTGCCGTGGCGTCAGCCTAGCTCACAGCAACCTCAAACTCCTGGACTCAAGCGATCCTCCTGCCTCAGCCTTCTGAGTAGCTGGGACTATAGGCATGCGCCACCATCCCCGGCTAATTATTTTTCTATATAGTTTTAGTCATCCAGCTAGTTTCTTTCTATTTTTAGTAGAGACGGGGTCTCACTCTTGCTCAGGCTGGTCTTGAACTCCTGAGCTCAAACGATCCTCCCACCCCAGCCTCCAAGAATGCTAGGATTACAGGCGTGAGCCACCAAGCACTAGTATTTTAATCAGCCAAATACGTCTGATGGGTCTACACAGGAGCACAGGTCCCTTCGTAATGGGAAGACTTTTCCAGTTTTATTCATAATTGCTTTAGACCATCTATAGAATGAGACTACCTAAGCTGAGTTCCCAGGTGCCACACAACCACAGAAGCTGGTGCTGAGATAGAGAAGGACTTTCGTGCCTTCTTCTATTGCACCTGCATCCACCCCCCATGCGGAAAGTGTCGACCCCTTAACATTGGCAAAGAACCTGGAACCAAGAACCTTCTGTCTCCTAGAAGTGGCCTGTGCAACACCACAGCCTGCGAATGAATTTGTTCACAACAGTGCAAATCACTGGCTGTGCAGCTTCTTGTCTTTCCTGCACTGAGCTCATGGAGAAGGGGAGTGAGACATAACCACTCATCTCTGCCCTGCCCCTCCCCTCTGACACACAGTTATTCCTCCGATGATAAATCCAAAAGGCTCTAGATTCTTCTATCTGTCTGAGCAGGCAGCTCCCTTAGTGTATGGCCCCGGGAAGAATAAATCAAATTTGTTTAAAGTCAAAGAAGTATAAGCTAAAAAATGGTAAGAAAATGTCCCCAATGATGTAGTGAAATAGAAATGCACTGAGAAATATCAGAAAAACCTCTGGAAAGAATTCAAAATGCTGAGAAATATAGAGATAATATTAAGCTGATGCTCCTTCATCTATGAGAAGCTGCACGAACTGGCCAGCAGTTGCATCTGATGGTCGTAAAGCTTTTCCCCTGGAGAGAGCAAGCTGGAGGTGACCTTTCAGATGTAGCAGCAGGAGCAGCCAATACCTCTAGCTGGGGGGATGCGTGGACCGGAGAATAGTCCCTACGGAGCAGGTGCCCTGAGGCTGGCAGGAGAGGCAATTCCAAGGATGCAGAGTCCCCGCCCTTGACGTGGAACAGCAAAAGGAATGAATCACTCACCCCAAAACACTTATAAAGAAGCAAGAAGGGAGAAGGCAAGAAGAGGGGCCGGAGAGGGACGAAAGAAAGGGAGAAGGAAGAGGAAGGAGGGGTGGGAAAGAGGAAGGCAAGAGAGGTGGTGAGACAAAAAGAGCAGGGAGGAGACGGATGGAAGAGATGGAGAGAGAGTCAGGGAGGAGCCACACGGGAGAAAACATCAGAGGAGGGGAAGGAGGACGGAAGACAGAGAGGGAGATAAAAGGGAGACGGTTCGGCTGCATGTGTAACATTTTATGTCTTGAGCTAGCCTGTGGGTTCGCCGTAATTGATACGTTCACTCTACTGTTCTCCATGTTTTGCATGCCTGAAACATTTCACAATTTTTTAAAAGAGGAAGAGGAGGGAGAAGAAAGAGGATAAAAGGAAGAGGAGGTGGAGGAAGATGGTAACCACATCTTCCTGGGTTCTTCAACCGATACAATTAAAGGGCTGGAGAGGTAGAAGGAAATAGCGTCGGTGGCCTGCCCACCCATGGGGGAGGCCCCAGGGAACGGGAAGCCTGTCTTCGCCACTAGGTCTGCTTCCGAGTGAGGCACCTGAACTGGCACTAGACAGAGGCCAGGGCCCTTCACCATTCTCACTGCCACGGTGGAGAACAGAAGGCGAGGCGTCCAGTTCCATTTCTGCCTCCAATCCACTGCGTCACCTGAGCAGTTCAACCAGTGTTCCCTGAGCTCCCGCTCTGCACCAGCAACCGTGCCGGGGCTGGGACGCACACCAGCAACTCTGCTCTTCTTGAGGCATTTACAGGTAGAAGAGAGCTGGTCAGAGCAGTGTTTCCTCGTCTGTAAAATCAGGGGGTTGTCTCAGTGGTTTTTAGGCAGGGCTTGCTCGGAGCGCTAGGATTTCAGAGTGTGGCTCAGAGTGACTGCTTCTGGAACAGCTTCACTTTATTCTGTTTTAGATATTGGAATTGTGCTTAAGCTTGGATTTGGAAAGGTGATGCTACTGCCAAAGGAATTTTTAAAGTTCTTATTAAGATGCTTCCCAAGGTCTAAAGTTTTAAAGTTCTGTGTTCCATTTCTAAGGTCATATGATTCCTTGAAGCCTCCAACTGTAATCATTCATTCATTCATCCATTCAACAAATATTCACTGAGGTTGCTCAATAAATAGGGGCAGAGACAGGCAATAAACAAATAAATAAACAAGCTAATAGGCCTGGGTGCTGCTGCACAGAGGGACATGGAAGGTGGAGAGGGTCTTAGGGAGGGTCCCCTGGAGATGGTACCCTTGGAAGGATCTGGGGGAAGAACAAATGCACAGGCCAGATGATAAGAATGAGTCTGATGTGCCCAGGGCTGGGGGCCAAGTCATGGAAAGTGAGGGGAACAGTCATGTGAGATGAGATGGGATCAGGAAAAAGGCAGATGACATAGGGACTCGAAGGTTATGGAATGACTTTGGATTTTAATTTAAATGTAGCAAAGCACTTTGGAGGGTTTCAAAGGGGGGCCTGATGTGATCTGGCTAAATTTTATTAAATACAAAGATTACTCTGGCTGCCGTGTGGAGGACAGATAGTGAAGGGGGCAAGGATGGAGACTACTCTTAGGTGGTACCCATGAGAGGTGACGGAGACCTGGGCATAAAGAGCAGACATTCTTGTGAAGAAAAGGTCAAAGGTGGTACATGGAAAGATAGGAACAAGATTCCGTGATCAGTACACATCCAACACCTTTCTAGACCCGAGTACATGAGCCTGGATCTTAACTTCATCTTTTGGTGCCTGATTCTGTTCTTGGCTACCTCCCCGCTTAGTAATTCCACAGGGCAAAAAGAAAGCCAGTTCCCTTTGTCTTCTTGATGTAGTAACGTTCAGATGCAGTAACGTTTGCCAATAAATTTGACCAAGTGATTAACTGAATACAAATGGAAGGGAATGGAAACTTTGAACCACAAGACCCAGGGGTTAGCAGTCAATAGTTAAGTGCCTCCCAAAGACTCAGGGCTGTGCCTAGTACTTTGGAGGAAAAAAGGAGTATAAGACACGTCCCTGCCCTTTTGGAAGGCATCCTTCAGCTGGGGAAACACAACCAATGCATAAAATAGTCAGACGTCTGCCAACTCCACAGAGGGAGGACTCAGGACTCCATTACAGGCCCAGGCCTAGCTTCGGGGAGGATGGGTTCCAGTTCCACCTCTGTGACTTAGGACAAGTCATCTAACACTTCCGGGCCTGATTCCTCTTCTGGGATAATGCTCCCAGACTTCCTCATGGGGATTACACGGGATTTGAAAACGCTTTGTAAGTTGTAAAGTGTGCTATAAATAGTAAAGGTGGTTATTACTGACTCTCTAAGTACAGAAGGAAAAGGGGGATGGCAATGTGTCAGCAAACAGAGACTTCTCTGAAAAACAAAAAACCTGATGAAGAGCCTCGTGCTCCAAAATCACCAAATGACTTCCCAGGGCCTAAAGCAGGGGTTGTCAAACTATGGCCCCCAGGCTGAATCCACCCGGCTGCCCAGTTCAGAAATAAAGTTTTATTGGAACACAATCACAGCCATCTGTTCACATACTGTCCATGACTTCTTTCTCATCACACGGGCAGAGTCGAGTGGTTACAACAGAGATCGTGTGGCCAGCAAAGCTGGAAATATTTACTATCTGGACCTTTCAAGACAAAATTTGCTGACTCCCAGCCTAAAAGATAAAGTCTGGATCCCAGTTGGCATGTAAAGCATCCTGATACTTAAAAGCAGGATTTGGATACATGAAATGAATCAGATACCTTCCTCCAAGTCCTCCCCAAGTCTGTACAACATTGCGCAACACTTCTCAGGGACTGATTCCACATGAGGTTGGTAACACAAGGTCCTTTCTTAGTGCTACAGTAGGGATCAAGTGTTATTCCTCCTTGGAATCTTTCGTGTTTATTACAGTATCCACATCATAACAGGTTCCCAATAAAGTTTAATCAAATTAAACCTGAGTCATAAATTAAGGAAGCATAATACACTCAAGAACAGACATAGTTGCTTCATCCCAGAGACTTATTGATAATATATCACTGAAACAGAAAGTTGGAAGTGAATTAATTCATTGGCTCTTAATTAATTAGTTATGCAAATATTTATTCCATGGCCACTATTGAACTATTCCATCCCGTAGATGCTAAGGCAAGTTAGACAAAACGTGATTATGTTCATTTGGTCTCCAAGAATTCACGTAAGACCTGCTCTGTGTCAAGCTGGGGGTAAGGGTTGGGGTTCAGACTATCACCACGTGTCCTGCGCTTGAGCTTGTAGTCTAGTTGAAGAGGCTGGACTTCAACAGACGATCACGATACGGGGAGACAAGTGCAGTGCCGCAGTGTGCAAAGTATGCAGGCGGCAGGAGGCGGGGCAGGATTCCTGGGAAGGCCATCCTTCACATTCTCTCCCACAAATGCACCTACAGTTTACCCTCCCAAGGGCACGTGGAGGGACCAAGACCAACGCACAAGCATCTCATGGGCTCCAGCGGGGTTCTGCCTGGAAAGCCAAGATTGACTATTCTGGCCATTTTATATAGATCATCCCATTTAATTCTCACAACAAATCTATGTGGTTTTACAAAGACCAAGTCACTTGTTCCTGGTCAATAGTGAGAAAGTGGAAGGTTCTTGTCCAGGTCAATCAAGCTAAAGCTTATGTGCTCAACCCCTCACTGTATTGTCTAAGTACATGGGAGAAAAGAGAACTGGCAGTATATTCCAGAAAAAGCCTAGAGTCTGCAACCTACACAGAGAGTGTTAAATGTTTCTATATCTACCGAATGGACACTGATTCCATGAGGACCATCTGACATGGACCAAAGGCACAGTTGGAACATAAACGGTTGGTTTGAGTTCAATAAGTCAATAATCGAGGGAGGAAAGAATAAGTGTTGCAAAGATCAGCAATAACTCCCAGCGGCTGGGTGTGCAGCGGGCTGCAGTGACGACCTCTGGGGAGCGACTCTGGACTCTGGCCAGGACATTAATTAAGCCCTAATCACTAATGTGCAGGAAACTCCCTGTCTATTAGTGGGCAGCTGGGAGCCCATGAGAGTTAAGAGCATCCAGAGGGTTACTCCTTTCAGCCAGGTGCACTCCCCAGGGGGTGTCTATGCAGAGGTCACGGTGGACGTTGAAGGCAGGAGAGCTGAGACACAAATAAAAGTAAGTTTAAAGAGGAAATTTCATATTTCCTAAACTTCCTAGGCTCTGTCCAGGACACAAAAGTTTACACATTAGCTTGACCAAATTTTCATTTTCAACTGAAATAAAATGGTAAATAAGACCCCAAGCTCTCCAGATGAGATGGACTCCCTAATAAAGATGCCCAAATTTAGATAACAGACCCAAGTGGCCATGGCGAGTGAGAGAAGGGTAGTCACACAGACTTTGTTCCCTGGAAAGGACAGCACAAAACAAACGTCCTGTTTGTGCCTCTGACCTAAGACGGTTTGTTCCTGTAACTGGAGCTGAGAAAACTCCTCCACCAGCCTGAAAGGGGCACCCAACAAAGACTTCCGATTTGGGGCTTAGAAACCACCCAATTGGTACTCAGTTATTTTCAACTAATTAGGACACGACAAATTTTAAGCCTTCATTTGCATATACAAACCCGATTGACCCCTGGGGCGGGGACTGTCCCTATTTAGGCCAGATCCCCTCTTTGTCCTCCAGAATGTGCTTTTCTTCCACACCAGAGGCTGTGTCTCCCCATCTGCAGATTGTTTTTTATAGAAAATAAGGCTCTCCCTTTTTCTTCCCCAGATTTCCTAGTCTTTTGTTAACACAATTTTTCAGGCTTACCCTATACCAAATGTAGTGTAAAACCAATAAACATATGAAAAAATGCTCAATCTTAAATTAATTCCATAAGAATGAGATATAATTTCTCTCCCACTTTATTAGCAATGATAAAAAAAAATTATCATAAATTGACCAAATGTGGTGGCAAAGAGGTCTGGTGAAAGGGTCTGCCCATGCAGTAATGGTGGGGTTTCACATTAGTAGAACATTCCGGAAGGAAAAGTGGTAACATGGTAATATCAACCAAATGCAAAATGTATGGCCACTTTGACCCACTGATTCTTCTTCTTGGAATTTATTCCAAGGAGACAATTAGGCAAGTGCTCCAAGGTTCACTTGGAAAAATGTTATTTATAGCATTATTAATAATACCAAATATTTAGAAATAACCTAAATATCCACAAAAATATTATTTAAATAGATCATGTTATAGCTAGACAACGAAGTCTTGTTAGCTTTCTTAAAAGGACAGTATAATCTATAAACCAGAATGTGTGACTTTCTCCAGGTTGTTCAGTGATAAAAAGGCTTTCCATCTCTAAACCAGCCTGTGCATGCAATCTGAGTGTGAGCACCGCGCAGAGAGATGCTGCGAATGAACTTCACCAAACCGTTGGTGCACAGTGGCCCTTTCCGGGTGATGAGATTTCAGGTGCCCCCCGCCGCCTCTTTTTTTGTTTATCTGTATTATGTGAATTTTTGCAATAAACAAATAATAACTTTATAAACATAAAACCAACCGTTTTTAAAGATCAATAAAAAAGAGAGAACATCTAAAGGGCACATAAATTTCATGGAGAAAAGGCAGGGCTAAAACTAGAATAATGGCTGATTTTCGGAATGGAAATGTGGAGAGAGTTTGAAACCTGCTTGCCAGCCTTGCACAAAAAGGTTAGTTCTTCCCAGTCCTGGAGGGGACAGGAGGGCCCATCAGTAGGAACCTATGCTCCAGCCTTGGTACTTGGGTTCAAATGTCAGCTCTACCCCTTACCAGGTGGGCAACTTGGGGCAAATATCTTAAACTTCTGTGTCTTGGTTTCCCCAATTATAAAATGGGGGACTGATGGCACCTGCCTCTAAATGTCACAATGACTAAAGGAGTAAACAAAAAACACCTATCACAACGCCTGGCAAATACTCACTGTTCACTAGACATTAGCTCTTATGAAAACCAGCTTCAGACAATTGTAGCCTTTATGAGTTAATGTTCCCAGAATGAAGTGCTAATGAGCAGTTAAGAAGCAAGTAAAGCATAATGAAGCAAGGAAACCCACAAAAGTAGGCATACAAATATCTAAGCTCTGTAGTACAAGGGTCAAGGGTGTGACCTGCATGGTCTCAGGCATGTGACCATCTCATAAATCTCCACTGCTCACTCTTAAAATGGGGATCATATATAGAAGGTCATTTTGAGGATTAAATGCTAAGTGCTAACACAGCACTTAGTAACAGTGAGTTTTCAATACATATTTGCTACTATTAATGAAGATAATTATTACTGACTATGGGATCAGGTAGTGAGCTCCCTGTCACTACAGGTACCCAGGCAGGCGTAACTGAAGAGGAGGATGCAGAGAGAACTTAGCATGGAAGGGGGGAATGGTTACTGTTATTTTTCTAGACCTAAAATTCCTTTTCAAAGTAATTGAAATGTAGAACTGATTTTAAAAGTAGAGTTTTTTGGCATTGTTGTGCAGAATCATGGGGAACCCAGCCCAAGCAGGGTCATCTCCCCCAAGAGTTATGTGACGATGCAACTCTCAGGGGCCAGCACTGCTTTTCACACAGGTGAAGCAAGTGAGGTGGGCCCCCCAAACTCTGTTCACTCTCTGTCCCAAGAGTGGCTCTACCTTCTCTAGAAAGCTGCAGGTGGTGGTTCACCCACCGCTTGGGGCCCGTGAGCTTTGCTGAAAGCTGTGGTCCCTCTCCTCAGAGATGTGCACATCTGCACGCTCTCTGGCATTCACAACAAGGAAACCTGGCTGCAGGTGATTACGACAGCAATAACGGCAATAACAGGAAACACACACTGATTGCTTACTGTGTGCCGGGCTCTGGGCTGAGCGCCTTGCAGACCTTGTCTCACTGACTGCCCATCAGACCCATAAGTCTGTCTATGCTGTGAGTGTCATCCCCCTTTTGCAGATGGAGAAAAATACCCACAAAGTCCTTCAGCCAGTAAGGAGCAGGATTTGAACCCAGTTCTAAGGTATAATCAGAATGTGAGGAGTGGTTAGTTGTAGAAGGTGATGACAAGTTGACAACTCATTCTCATTTTAGATGAATCCTAGTCTCTTTCAGGACCTTTTGCATGCTCCCCCAGCCCCACTGGGTTAGTTGGACTTTCTCAAGGCAGCTGGGAGCAGGAAAAGTCAGTGTTGCCATGGACATTATTTATAAACCCTAGGGAAAGCAGAAGGCTTAGAGTCAAAGCTTGGGCTGCACCCACTTAATGGATACCCCAAATGGCAGGATGGAAGATGTCATTAACAGTACCCACTTCGGGAGCTCATGTTTTGATCTGTACGATATGGCTGGGTGCTGGAGGAAGAATATTTTCTCAGAGATATCCAAATACTTGTAGACTAATTTATCACTCTTATTTTCTTTTAAAATTCCTTGCTCAGTCCATACAGGCTTGGAACTTGCCTCATCGCAGGGCCATTGGGATCCCTTTGACTTGGCAGCAAACCCTCTAATTTGCTTTGCCATGGCAAGGCCTGGGGATGCATCCATATATCTCTCCAGGCCTGCAGGGGTCTTTAAATCCTGTTGCCAAGGCACTGATACCATCTGTCCACATACCAGGCAGCATAACCTCATGGTTAAGAACATGGACTTTTGGCTAGGTGCAGTGGCTCACTCCTGTAATCCCAGCACTCTGGGAGGTTGAGGCGAGAGGATATAGCTTGAGGTCAGGTGTTTGAGACCAGTTTGAGCAAGAGTGAGAACCGTCTCTGCTTAAAATAGAAAAAAATTGGCCAGGTGTGGTGGTGTGCCTGTAGTCCCAGCTACTCAGGAGGCTGAGGCAGGAGGATCAATTGAGTCCAGGAGTTTGAGATTGCAGCGAGCTATGATGATGCCACTGCACTCTAGCCAGGGCAACAGAGGAAGACTCTGTCAGAAAAAAAAAAAAAAAAGCACGTACTTTGGAATGGCAGACACCTGGGTTCAAATTCCAGCTCCTCTACTAAGTACTTAACCTCTCTCTAAGCTTCAGTTTTCTCATCAGTCTAAGAGGGATAATGACACCTCATGAATTTGTTGTCGGGATTAAATGAGATGATACGATATTGGAAAGACAGGTGGGTATCTTTAGGCCAGTTACTTAACCTTCCTGGGCCTCAGCTTCTTCAACCGTAAAATGGGGACAGTTATAGAATCTACCTTTATAGGATAGTTTTGTGATAAATAAATGAATTATGGCTTGGAAAGTGCTTAGAACAGCACCTGTCACAACAGTTGTACTCAGTAAATATGAGTTATGATTAATGCATGTAAAGCTCTCAGCGTGGTAAAAATCAATGTCCAATAACGGGTGGCTGTTATTATTACAAAGTACAAGTTCCTCAGAGAATTTCATGCATGTTTATCTCTTGTGAATCAATACAATATGAAGAAGCCAGGGGGAATCTTGTCCTTAAGTAAATGCTGCAGTCACGGCAGAGAGAACCCATGAGCCCTGCTGCCCCGGTGGGACACCCTGGGCCTCCACCCCGCCCCGAGCCCGGGCTCTCCTTCGCTCCCACAGGACCTGCCCTTGTTCAGCCATCCACTCTTTCAACAAACGCTCACCTCACACCTACAGCGAGCCAGACAGAGGGCCGGGAATACCCAAGCAGAGAATGAGATGTCTCCAGCTCCTGTCCTCCTGGGGTCTACAGCACAGTGGCACAGATGCACATTAAATAAATACATATACAAGTGCTGACTGAATGCCAGCTGCCATCTGTGGTGTGAAGAATGTCATGAGCGTGTACAGTGGGAATCCCGATGTGGTCTAGCTCCAGGGGTGTGTATAAGGGGGTGTCATCATAAAGGCTCCCTGAGGAGCATTTAAGCTGGGACTTCACAGATGAATAGGAGTTGGCTGGGTGGTGCCTGGGAGAGAGTGCAGGGTGAGAGCAGATGGCAAAGGGTGCAGGCAGGCAGGCATTTTGTTCCAAAGCCCTGTACCCACAAAGCGCCTAGCTCCCTAGGAGAACACAGACAAGGGTGGTGTGGTCGACTTAGTCCTAGATGCTCCACTCAAAAATGCTCAGCTCGGAGGTTGGAATTTGGAGAGAAACCAAAGGCCACAGGAAGTGCATTCTCAGTGGCAACTGTTGTCTCTTCCCTTTCAGGCGCTCGCAAAGACTGTCTTGTCTCAGAACACGACGCACAAGGCCAGGCAAACGCCCGACGTCCCAGCAGCTGCAGACATGGCTCACTTTGCCCTCATGTGAACTGCAGCCACGACACCACAACGGGGACCCTGCCCTCTGAATTCTCTCTGATGTCTCAATCACGTCCTGGTCACACCCCACTTGGTTCTGTGAGGCTATTTAGGAAGATAAGTTTCCCTCACTGAAGAAAAGGGAGACAGCATGAAAGAAAACAATGGCCCCAAAGGAGGAATTTGTGATTGACATAAATGGGGATGTTCCCTTAGGAGCATCATGTATCATCACGGAAGCAAATCCCCAGGTCATTTATCTCTCTGCCTATTTACAAGCTATGGAAAGAAGACATGTGTAAGTTTCCTGTGGTTTTACACTGGAAATTGATGCTCCAGGAAAGGAAGCTGTATGTTCTAGACATAGCAGGTTTCTTTTGGAATTCACACATTGGGCGTCTGGCGCTACCCCCTAAATGGTACTTTTGTTGTCTTTTCGTTCAAGACAGCCAGCTTCTTCCAAGATCAGAACTGCCTGCTGGCCTCCCTTGATAAACAGCCCACCAGCTCTCTTGGTAGATCAGATGTTTAATAGTCAGCCTAACTTATTGTTTATCTAAGTAGCAATTATGACTGTGATGAAATAACATTTTAACTGCAGGGGAAGCATTACGGATAGCTCCTACCTGGAATCTAGAGTCTGGGAATGGCCAACAGGGCATCCTGTACCAAGAGGAGAGGACCACTCCACCCTGGCTGGCAGTTCTCCATGTCAGAGATGCCATCATTAGATGCTGCTCCAAAGACCTAAGGGAGATGCGCCCCAGAGAAGCATATGGACCCGTTCCTTTCCACTGAGGCTCAATGGCCCAGCAAAATATGAAAGTGAGACCTGTGCTTCTAAAGCGTAACAGTCTAGAGTCGGTGGAGTTTGTGAAACAAGCTCACCACCGCAGGAGCAAATCCCAGCAGGTGAGATTCAAGGAAGATGGGACCACAAAGAACCCAACTGGCCTAGCTGAGGTTGACGTCCACACTCCTGAAGACCCAGTGGTGATGAGGAAGACTCAAGCATCCAGGCACCATCACCCCCCCACCTACTCGCTCTCCTTCCCCAGGTCCCAGAAGGCAGGGGGCTTTCGGAACATTGCAATCCAAACCTCCCCCAGTCTCAGGAAGCATTTCCCAGTTTTCAAAAGGAAGAAACTCACATCTAGCAAGTCCCTGGTGGAAATGCCAACAGCATCCCCAAGTGCCATCCAGGTCAACGGCACCCTCTCTGAACAGGACATTGTATCTTCTAACCTTGCCTACTTGAGGTTGGCTCAGCATCTTAAGGATGGGCCTCAAAGGGTCAAGGTGCCACACCCATTTCCCCCTGGGGTGTCCAAGGTGCAGAGCAATGGGCCTGTTAGCATCTGCTTGGAAGCAGGAACCTGGAGGTCCGCAGAGAAAGCAACAGCTGCCATTCAGGTCCCAGATGATATTTATCACAGTCCTTCCTGGGATGCTAGAGAGTCCACTTTCAGTCCAGACAGGTCGGCTGAAATAAGCAACTCTATACACCCTTTGGTTGATACCTGTACAGGTGATATGAGAAGGGTGACTCCACCAGATTCAGAAAGATCCCCCTCCTGCTCAAATGCCACCAGCGGTGCCAACCACACCCCAGGCACAGAGAAACTCAAACATGAATTGCTTTTGCCCAAAGACAACACCGATGACAAAGACCTCGGCCCATTGTCATCGCAGTCAAAGGAAACATGTGTTCCCTCACCTCCACGGACTCACAGCTCCCCCTTGCCAGGTTCGCACAGCCAGCCAGCACATCCAGCAAGAGCCTCAGACTGTCCTGCATCCAGTGGCAATCACCAGAATCTGGTGTCGCTCAAAACTAAAAGTGCATCAAAATCTGCCCCCGTGTGTCAGGAGCAGATGGCAAAGGACCCCACCCCATCGGACACCCTGGAGTTTCCAAATTGTCCAGGAAGCAGTCACCTCCCATCCTCCCTTCCAAGGAGCGAGACCAAACTTCAGAGCAACAGGGAGATTAGCAGCATTAATCAAATTCACCTGGCACGGGGTGAACTCTGCGACCTCCAAGGCCGGCTGCAATCCGTGGAGGAATCTCTGCACTCGAACCAAGAGAAAATTAAAGTCCTTTTGAATGTAATTCAAGACTTGGAGAAAGCTCGAGCTCTCACTGAAGGGTAAGGAGAATTTTTTTCATATTAAAAACTACCGGGTGAAGTCATTTGCCAACACAGGGGCAGAGCGAGAGCACTGTTTTCCATTAGTAAAACGTCTCCGAAATGTTTGAGGTCCTGTTGCTTCCACAAATCATAACCAATAGCCTCCCTTTGCTCAGACTGGGTTTCATTTAGTTCTAGGCTTTGGAGGATTTGTGTGGATTTCCACTGCTATTTGTTTTTGTTTTCAGGTGTTACCAGACTGGAGAAAGGCAGCAATGACCAGCAGGTTCAAACATGATTTTTGTAACAATGAGGGCAGAGTTGGCCAATGATGGGGAAAAGGATAGCAGGAAGGCACTTCCCCCTCCCCATGCTCTTAGCGAGTTCCTGCATTTGCAAGGCATTTTAGTTCTTTGTGTGTTTGTCACAAAGGACGTGAGGAGGCCATTGAGTTACTACTGACCTGCCCCCATAATGACCACGTTGATGACTTGGGCTGATCCATCATTGACCAACTGAGTAGGAAGTGAAATGAGATCACAATTCTGCGAAGAGAAAACAGTCACTAAATGCTCTCCTGGGTGACTCAGCACCGTCTAGGGAAGGAAAAGCAGCTATTTGTTTAGGTGTGGAGTGCTGGTCTCTCCAGAGAGCACTCTCTAAAGACAGAGAAGCAGCAGTGGCTAAAGTTCATCATTACAAAAGCGATCCTTGTAACCAAAAACATTTGTACCTCCGTAATCCCTTGAAATAAATAAAAAGGGAAAAAAAGAAGGGGTGGGAGAGAGAAGTCAGTAACTGGCACTTGCTGTGATACATCAGCATCTCGGCTGCCACACCAGAGAGCAGCACCGAGATGATGCAGAGGGAAACGCACCGAACCAAGGGGTCAGGAGTTTCCATAATCTCCTTCTGCTCCATGCAAAGCCCTCCTCTCACAGGACCGTCATCAGCATGGAAACCCTCAGACTGAAAAGGGTTTAAATGTGTATAAAGCCCTCTAGAACCGTGAGCTCCTACTGGCACAATTTTCTTATTTATTTGTAACGCTCGTGCAACTTCAGAGCATTGTGAATGCCGTGCTGTAGGGACTAAGGGACCAGTTGGGACAATGTGTGTGGCCCGCATGGCTTTTGCCCCTAGACTGATCCAGCAAATGCTCTGTCTTGCAGGCGCAACTTTTACCGAACTGGCCAAGATCTCAACAACTGCAGTACCTGCCAGAACACGGCGTGCATCATCTACAGGTACCTGGCCATAAGCAAGGCCTGCTCTGTAGACCATGAAGCCACAGGGTCCACTGAGCACTCTAGCAAACTCTCTTAAATGCAGAAAGTCAAGAGACAGGCAGAGACAGGAGGACTTTGAATACTTGAGACTTAAAAAACAAGGAGTTCTACTATGAAATGTTAACATCTGGTCCCAAGGCAGGGACTGCTCATTTTCATTATGACAGGTCTATGAGCATATCCTTTTGATGTAATCATCCCTACGTTTATCGAACACCAAGTACAGTCACTACGGTGAGCCCAGTGTCCACAAAGGCATCTCATCTCACAGCTAGACCTCGTGAGGTGGCTGTTACGGTCCTCAGGGAAGTTAAACCATTTGGCCTAGCTCATGTAGAGCATTTGCTGAGAACAGAAAGAGCCAGGTTTGAGACTCACATCCAGATTTTTCTAATCCCAAACCTGTGATAATAATTATTCCACCACGCTGCCTCTTCCTCAACAGTAGCTATCCCATGCCAAGCACTTACTACGGGTCAAGAACTGTGCTAAGCACTTTCTGTTCATTTCTAAGTGCAGTATTTCCTTCCAGCGCAGGGTATGGTGCTGCAATAAAGTAGATTTTTATAAGTGATAAAAGAAACATCATTTAGTGGTAAGAGCACTAAACTTCAAGTCAAAACACCTGTGTTTTTTAATTCCCAAGCCAGCTAACTTGACCTGGGCTCAGTTTCCTTGTCTATAGAGTGGGAACAGTTATCCCTATTCACAGGTGCCATGAGGACAAAATGAGACAATGTAGGTGAATGCCTCTTGTAACTGCAAACCTCTGTACAAATCCAAGGGTCGATTACTGTTATTACTAGAAAGATCAATGCCCCCTTAGCTGCAAGCCCACTTTCAATGGCATGGTAGAAAAGTGGTCAAAAGCAGTCATTTTAGTTGATGACATCTAATTTTGTTTGACAAAAGCGAACAGTGCTGCTTTTTCCATTACTTTCCTATTTCTGATGAGAACAGCAGCTCAGGGCCTGGAGCTCAATTATTGCCTATGTGTGCTGTCAATAATTTCTCATTCTCTCTGGCAAAATACTAAGATTTCATTTTAATAAGATAACCATGTGCCTAGAAGTCAGGAGGTGCTTGCACTTGGGCAGGGCCTTGGGCATTTTCTCACTGAGCCTCTGTCAGCAGTTGTACAGGACCATGTGGTTTCACCAAATAACAGAATACTCAGGACTGTTCACAGAAAATACCTTTCACCTCAATGGGAAGCTGCCTCTCGTAAAAGGGGGCCCTGGGAAGGCCCTGCAGTGGGGTGAGACCTAAGTAGGCAGTCTCAGCCACTGTGTCCTTTCTGCTTGCTTGTTTACATCTCCTACTTTAAGTAAATTTTCTAATCGCTAGGAGGACACAAATTATTAAATGTCTAGACAGCTAGGGAGGAGAAGAAACTATTCATCATAAACAAGAAGAATTAATTTGAACTAACCTCCATTTGAATTTTGGATAGTCTCTCTTCGGCAGCCAGATGATGTATTTTCTATTACTGTACATGACCTTTCACTCAGCTTATGCAATTGTTATTTCCCCAGTCCACTACGAGTTTCATGACCTGGCCTTGGGCAAGTCATTTCTAGCCTTTAAGTTTCCTCTTCTGAAAAATGAGGGCCTTTAATTAGAGCATCCCAATGGTCCCTTTAGTTCTGACATTCTGGTATTCTAAGCTGAATTAAAAGTGACAATATTTGGCTAAACTATGACCTTCCAACAAGTCTGAGAATGTTTGTATTTTTCTAGCACTTACTTCGAACATCCCAAGCAAACATTCTAAATCCAGTTACACCCTTGGATGGGTTAGGGAACCTTCACACACACCTCGTTTTCCAGAAGAACAGCTATCGTATGCGTATATCCCTCATTACCATTCAAAGCCAGACTCCTCTCCCAGACAGGATCCACATCCTTGTACCTAAGCCACTGCGAAGGAAAGGGCAATTAATTTGATGAAAGCAGAAAGATCAGAACATCCCCATCGTAGTAACAGTGGGAAGATGAGAGTTGTCATTTATTTTTTTTTAACATTTCAAATGACTTCAAACTTGTGTTGTGTCCTGGAAAGTCAGATCTTAGAAACAAATGAATAAGTGATGTGAAATACTCATCCCCAGGCCTTGTTAAGCTGTAGTCTCTTTCCCTGATGACGGATGGGCTCAGTGCACATCACTGTTCATAAAGCACATGATGTATGATGGGTGCTGCAGCTTAGTTAGCAATGCATAAGGTTTTCTAAGTGGTATTCCCGCAGGCTTCACCAGCCAAAGGCTACGGCCATGCTGCTTGCTCCTATCAAGACATGTGGGGTCATCCGGTTCTACCCAACTCATTCTCTCTGCTCCTGAAGCCTCATTGGCTCTCCTCTTAGCATCGATCCCTTGGATAGATCCTATTTCATCAAGGAGCACCGACACCTATGCCTAAGGATTCCATGCACGGCTCTTAGGAGCTTTCGGGGGATTACATACACCAAGGAGAATGGACTCCTTTGAGATTTCACTGCCGCAGGCTCCAAGGGAAGTGGGTGGAAATTGGCTCTAAACCTCAAGCTGGTTCCAAGCTGTTTAGGCCCCAGTCACTCGCCTCACCTCTCCTTAGCATTAATCCTAGGACAAGTTACCCAAAGGGCTGAGTGAATGCCACCTGTAGTCCCCAACATCAAATAACACCAAATTACTTCATGAGAAAGTCGTTCTCTTTTCAAATTTATTTCAATCCTTTCAATTACCTAGAGGGGAAAATCTGAGTTTGGTACTAGAACGTCTTTAAAACCTTCCTAATGCTTTCCTATCACATTTCTCTGCAAAGACAGAGCAGGACTCAGGTTAATAGCCCTGGGCAAGCACCAGAATCCAGCCAGAATGTAATAAATTTCCATTTTTTTATTGAAGCTTTTAACTTCAAAACTAATCCTCTTAACTGTTTATTGTAATTGATGTAGGTCTCCATTTTCAAAAGTGATATTACCAGTTTTGTATAAAAAAAAGTTTTTAAATTTAAAAAAGTGAATTGATTTAGAGAAAAAAAACATGTTAAGTAAATAATTGGGCAGATGGTGGGGGGAATCTCTCAAAAACCATCAAAGTGGTGAACTGAAATTTGGGAAGGGTTGCCCAAATCAGCTCCTTTTCCTCTTCTGAAGAGCGAAAGGTCGCTCCCAGCCCCCTGGCTCTCTCTCCCTGCCCGTTCCTCTGCTGTTCCGGCCATATCTGCGCTTCATCTTCATGCTCGCTCTAAAAATAGTCAGCAGAGCCTCTTTCGCAGACTTAGACCACACGGATCATGCATTTCTTTTCTGGATGCAACTCCCAGGAAAAATCTGCTTGGTTTAAGTTGTAAAATGCCTCTAACATGTTTTAAGGGAAAATAATAGAAGGTCTTTTGCAGAAAATTTTTCATCTACCAGCCAAACATGCTGCTTAGGAATTGGAAATAAAGAGTGAACTGCAAACTTACTGTTTTCAGTGGGTAAAAGGAAAGGTTGGCCGTGAAGGATTTGAAAGGTGCCAGAAAGAAGAGAGAAACAGAAGAGCTATTGTTCATCCAGGGTCTCCCTGGACAGCCTGCTCTCCTCTCTTCCCTAGCCTCTTCCCATCAACTCCATCTGCACTCATGGCCTGTATTCCTGTGATTCCTGTGGCATGACTTTCCCTACCTTTTTCCTGAGATAGATTGTGTGTGTGTGTGTGCGCGCATGCACATTTATATATGATTTTCAACTAACTACAGACATTTCCACTGAATACCCAAGGCACCTCAAATTCACCACATCCCCAAACACATTCATTTTCCCCCACAAAAGTAATTCTCTACCCATATTTCTTATTCCGTTCAACACCACTGACCATGAGGTGATTCCACAGGGAAACCACGGTCCACCTGGACCTACTCTTCTCCTTCACAACGCACACCAAATCGGCTACTGATTCTAACTGCCAAACCTGGCCCCTCACTCCATCTCCTGGGGCTCACGTTCTCATCATCCGTCACTTGAATGCTAATTGATCTTTTTGCCGTAGGTCCCTTTTGCCCCATCCCAAGCGATCCTCCAAGCAGATTGCTAAATTATACCTGAAAAGCAGAATCTGACCATGTCTCTCCCCTGCTAACCAATCTCATTCTGGTTCTTGCTGTTTCCATTA